>PVIR01020887.1:0-29730 GCA_004026965.1 Petromus typicus | reverse complement strand
TTTTTTTTTTTTTTTTTTAGTTTTTTGAGAAAGAGTCTTGCTTTGTAGTTCAGGCTGGCCCTGAACTCACTATGTAGCCCAGGAAAGCCTCAAACTGACAGCCATCCTCCTGCCTCTGCCTCCTGAGCTCTGGGATTACAAACGTGAGGAACCACGCCTGGCATTGTAGTTTGTGGTACTGGGTCGTTCTAGGGACCTTCTGCTTGCCAGGAAGACACTGGAACCACTGAGCTAAAACCCCAAGTTACATTTTTATACAAAAATCAGTACAATGAAGGAGAGAATACTGTCCAAAAACCTTATCAGGTCCCCCAACATTTACACAACAAAGACTGGAGTCACCGCGTCTACAAACCTATAAAATCTTTCTACTTAGGGCTTGTGTCTGTGAACTTTGTTTCATTAAACGCTATTCAAAAGCACTGTGCAGTAGTTCTGAGCTAGAGCTCTTAAAAGTATAACATTTCACTACAAACTTAATGTTTCCAAATTTAAATTGTTCTATGAAGTTCAGGCTTTCTTCCCTTGTGGGGAAGCAACGATCCATAATTCTCCCCTTCCCCAGAATAATCACAGGCCAGGAAACACTTTAAACCAATGTTTCTCAAATAAAAGGCAGTTTCCTCTCTTGCCTCACCTGGGATGGACATCCGACTGAGTCCGGAGACTTTTTCAGTTGTTATGATTGAGTAAGGGGCGACTGGCATCTGATAGATGGAGGCCAGGGATGCTGCTACTAATATCTTCCAGTGCTCGGGAGTGGTCCCCAACCCCTCCCCCAATTGTCCAGTCCAAACAGTTAACAGTACCACATGTGCAAACTCTGCTTCAGATGAATCTAGAAAGTTAAGGTTATCCAACCTGACTCCCCCCTGCCACCATGTATATATACATGCTCACAAAAATTTCAGGTAGATTTCACAGCTCTGATATAGTGGATGTTGGAGCCTTGGCCCAAGAAAAAGAATTATAAGGATAGGAAAGGATATTTCACGTTCAGCTAGTCACACGTTATAGGGGAATGAACAGATAAACATACAAAGACAATTATTCTATGGTCCAACCCTTTTAGTTTCCAGCTTTGCGACTATAAATAGATGACTGAGAACTTTTTCTATAGGTCATCAATTAGCAGAGATCTCTTGTAATAAGAATCAGAAGAGAAAAACCTTTTATGCGTCGAAAAGCAAAGATTGTTTTTAAGAAGGGGGTAGGCAGTTGGTTTAGCTTAATCTTGGAATAACTGCATGGGTTCCTTGTGACTTTGATAGTCACAGTTGTTCGATGGGTACAACTGCTAATTTCACAGCCACATATAACTGTTTGCTCAAAAGGGACAGACTATTTGTTTATGTTTTTGCAGCTATTTTATTTTGGGGGTGCCCATGCCAGGAAGCCTTAAGTGTGCATTCTCCAGCTGAGAGAAGAAAGCCGGCCGAGACTGCCATCTGCCTTGGTGCAGATGTCCACTTACGACAGTTTCTTCCCCATTTGGAGAAGAAACACAGGAAGAGAAGGTGTCCCTGGCTGCCCCTGCTTGCTCTGGACTCAGTTAAATTCCTTCCCTTCGGTCTCAGTCCAGTGTCAGCAGCAGGGCGCTGGAAGGGTGTGGAGTGGCCAGAACTGGGTCCCCCTCTGACCATGCCTCCGGGTCCTCTTCTTTGTGACACTGTGACCCTGTCATACTTAGCTGTAGGCCTTCCCTTTCCAGCCCTCGTGAGCATGTCCTGCGTACAGAATGGTTACCAGCCTGGGGACATGTTTTGGGGAGAGATTGTGGCCAGAGAGAAGCAGTCTCTGGGCAGTGGGTGCCGCGGCTCTTCCCTGATGCCACTTTCTGTGTAAAACTGTTTGAAATCATAAGGTTCCCTAGGGACACTTTTGATTTATGAATGAATCACTGGCGCTGTACTGACCCCACACTGGTCAGGCTGCCCTGTCTCCACAGCCTCCTTGAGGGAGTGGAGATACTCACTCCCCAGGTTCTAGCTCTGCGCAGAGGACTTTTGGAAGAAAGGCACATCAGTTTGGGCCGACAGGTTTTTATTCAGTCTTTGAGTGTTTGCAGATGAAATCCAGGCCAGTTTTTAAGGATACAGCTCAGGGGTGAGTCAGAGGGAAGAGTGAAGGCCAGCTTTGCTCTGGAGCCAGACAAGGTGGGGGAGGTGGGAACGCACCGTCCCTGAGAGATGGAAATCTGTCCAGTCGAGAGTCCTACAGTCCGACAGCCACAGGGAAGAGAGCTGTCGTGCACAAGCTGCCACCACCGCTGCCGTAAATTGCATTATTTCTCAGGAGAGGACAGTGGAAAAGGGACAGGGGGTTGATTTCACACACGGCATGATAACATTATCGACATAGCTCCTCTCTTTTTACCAAATCTTCACTATGCACCAAAGAGAAGAGCTTCGAATGATTCCCAGGACAACAGCACTGCCAAGCAGAAAATGAGTGACTGTGAGAAAGAAGAGCGAAGCACAGATGAAAGATGCTCCTTCCAGCCACCTATGTCGGCTTTGGCTTGTACAGACTCGAGCTTCTGCAGCCGGCTCTTCCTGTGTCACCGAGGTTGGCTCTCTCCGGTCTCGGGATGAGGATCTCTCTTCCTAGTCACACGAGAGCCCTGCTCTGATTCCAGGCTAAACACCTTTTTGTGTGTCTTCCTGAATGCTCATGGTTACAAAGACCTTTCTAACCCAGGGACAGGGGTTGTGTAATCTATAAAGAAGTGCCTAGGTTTTAGGGATGACATTCAAGGAGGGGGTTCAAGAGCTTTTGACTAAGAAAGAAAAGAGTTTCCAGGAGAGAAACACAAAAACTGTTTCCTGATACTATGGCAACACCACAGAATGAACTGCTGAAACCTGTCCCATAGCCTCCTGCTGAATCCTCAGACACACCTCTGCGAGACGTCAGTCAAAACTCACTCCAAAAACCATCTGTAATAGGAGGCCCATCTTGTAATTGGTAAATAAGTCAAGTAATACATACAAAGAAAGCCTTGTTTGAGAAATAAAAGATATTCCACCAAATAAATGCCAACCGAACTACATAATGAGACTCTGTCTCAAAAAACTTAAATAAATAGAAAAAGGTCATTATATAGGGTCCTATTTCCTTTCACATACAATATTTTTTTTTACTATGAATTCTTAATAAATAATACCCAACTGTTAAACAGAAAACGCATCTCCAACACAGTTCCGTTTCATTCACTCTTGAAACTTTGACACAAGTAGTGAACTATAGTAGACACTAGATGGAGCAACATTCCAAGTAATCCTCCCTAAGCAACAACGTAACTTTTTAAAATTTTATTTATTTATTTATTTATTTATTTTTGAGACAGGGTCTTTCTTTGTCGTTCAGGCTAGCCCTGAGCTATGTAACCCAGGCTGGCCTCAACTCAGCAATCTTCCTGAATGCTGGGATTACAGGTATGAGCCACAACGCCTGGCACTGTGATATGTGCTACTGATTGGTGGTAGGTGTGAATCACCATGCCTGGCATTGTGGTACGTGGTTACCAGGCAAGGCAGGTGCTGGAACCACTGAGCTAAATCCCCAGCCCAATAGCTTACTTTTAATATTATTTTTAAATGAATTATATGTAGAAAAGTGGTCAAGTTAACACATTCCTCAGGTAAATGTTACTGGCTTTCATATCGCACGGAAATGAACAGGCAAGACAAAGATATGAGCTTGGAGTGTAACTTCAAGGCACTGCGCTTCCCTAGCATATGCAAGGCCCTGGGTTCAGTCCCCAACCCTGAAAAGAGAACCCTAAAAAGAGATTTAAGGAAAAAAGTTTGGATGTAGAGTAGTTTTATGTAATAACATAGGGTGAATAATCCCCAAAATTCATCTGCTGAGGTCCAAGTGCTCAGCTTGTAACTGTATTGGTAGAATAAATAGATCGTTAAAGAGGCAATTGAGTTAAATGAGATCATTACAATATTGTCAGTTTTTGTTTGTTTTCCTGTTACATAATTCAGGAAGGCCTTAAATTCACCATGTAATTCAGGCTGGCCGCAAACTTGAACTTGAACTTGTAGTGCTGCTGTTAGAATGTCTAAGGCCTGAATAAGACGCTGGTAAAAAGGCCTGGCCTTGTCAACATATTCTGGAATTTAGATTTTGCAAAACCTGTCACCTTAGGAAGGTTCTCAGCTGTTTGAAATGTTTTGGCAGGGGCCAGGGATATAGCTAAGTGGTTCTGGTGCCTGTCTTGCAAGTGCAAGGGTCTGGGTTCAATCCCCGGTAACCACATAACAATACTGAGCGTGGAGATTCACCTCAGCAACAATCAGTACCACATACCACAGTGCCGGGTGTGGTGGCTCACGCCTGTAATCCCAGCACTCAGGAGGGGTGGGGGGCAGAGGCAGGAGGATTGCTGGATGTGAGTTTGAGGCTGAGCTCAGGGCCAGCCTGAACTACAAAGTGAGACCCTGTCTCAAAAAAAAAAAAAAAAAAAGAAAGAAAAATGTTTTGGCAAAGGGAAGTCCAGAATGGGTTGGATGCTCTCTGAACTTAGTGCCCTTTTGCCCTGAGAAATGAGCAGCCCTTGATAAATGATGGGCTGGGACTAGCAGATCTGGGCCTTCCCCTGGGTGCTTTCACAACCTCACGAGGCTAGCAAGTTCTCCCTACTTGGGTTTGTATATTCCCATCGAGCATCTGATCATCTACAAATGGAAGAGGGTGATGGCCTTTCTTCTCTTTTAGCAGGTGTCATGCTAGGGTAGGCCAAAAAGATGAGAGCCACCTGAAACCCTGGCGGAGGACTGTCCAGGTCTACTGTCCCACCCTGTGAATGGTTTTTTTAAAGGAAAAAAGTTTTCTGACTCCCAGCTACCAAGGGACTACTAAAGTGTTACAAACAGCACATATGAATCCATTCATTTAAACAAGTTTTTGTGAGAAAAAGAAAAGTTTGTTCCAGTGAATGGGGACTAAACTCAAACATAGATTCCAGTGACTAGTACGAAAAGCCAAGTTTATGACATTTGTATGTGGATGGGCTGACACCAGAAGAGAGAGATTGACTGGCAGTGAACTGGGAAAGGACAGTCATCACAGGTGGGTAGAACATTGTTGGACTTTTTGGCACTGGGGAGATTGTCTTCCGTACATTGAGAAGCAGCTTGTCGTTTGCTAAAAGAGACCTTTTTGCTCATGAAGATGTCACCCGAGTCAGACATGACAGAAAGCGTTTTAAAGATCTAAGACAGAACAGCAGCTGGCTAAGGCTGGAATCTGTGTCCACAAAGTGTAGAGACTGGATGTAGAGGCACACAGTGCTGGTGACACGCACATGTCATCACACTCAGCATCAGGGTGTCTGTAAGAAAAGGACACTTGGACACAGAACAGAGAGATAATGTGAGGACACAGGAATAGGACAACCGTCTACTAGTCAAAGAGAGAGGCCTCTTTGAACCAGAAGAATCCAACCCTCTTCATACATTGGTCTTGGCTTCCAGGACTACAAGGAGAATAAATTTCTTTTGCTTAAGTCACCCAGTTTGTGACGCTTTGTTACAGAAAGCCTGGCAAACCAACACACATAGAAAGGATTTTTATCTGTTCTGTTACCAATGGATTCCAAACACCTAGTATGATTCCAGGCATAGAGTAGGTGTTCAATGAATATTTGCTGAGTGAATGTATAAAGCAAGGAGATTAATAAGGTTCTTCCCTTAGATAACTGTATGAAATGCCACTAATGTTACCAAATGCTACCATTTCATAAGACTGAGAAACTTGAGCTCCCGTGTCTTGGCAGGTATGTGGCATACTGTGCTGCTGCCATACACGAACTGATAAAATCCTCCGTTGAAACTTTTATGATGACTCAAACTGAGATTAAAAACTTTACTGTAATGACATAGGAGATTGACACGGGGCTTGGCAAAGCTGGCTGGGGAGGCGGGGTTGAACTGGTAAGTACAAGAGCCCAGGACACACGCACAGAACAGCTCCCACGCCCTGAACGCGGATCCCTAGGGAGAGCTCCAGGACGTCTTGACTAGGAGTTGTAGACGTGGATGGTCAGCCCGAGGTGTGGGAGCACAGAACCACTCATCAGGATCTGTTTCTTCAAGTTTGGACAGTATAAATGCACAGACACCAAGCAGGGCTGGCTACGAGGGTTCTCCTCAGAACAGCCTACCCGGCTTCCTCTAGTGCATACTTTTGCCTTACTTTTCCCTCTCTTACTCAGCCCTAGCAAACCAGTTTCTCCTTCACGCTTCACTTTTACTTTTTCAAGTAAATTTTGTCACTGCCTTTTGCTCTTTCATTCAGTTCTTTGGTCAAGATGAGAAGAACATGTGCTCTAACTCTAGAAAGAGAGAAGCAACCTCCAACCCAGTGTCTTTTTTTTTTTTTGAGACATGGTCTCGCTTTTATAGTTAAGGCTGGTCCTGAACTCATTTTGCAGCCCAGGAAAAAGTCTTGAACTCACAGCAATCCTCCTGCCTCTGCTTCCCAAGTGCTGGGATTACAGGTGTGAGCTACTACACCCAGCACTGTGGTGTGTGGTTACCAGGGATCAAACTCAGGACCTTGCACTTGCTAGGCAGATGCCAGAACCACTGAGCTAAATCTCCGCCTCCCGTAACTTTTTTTTTTTTTTTTTTTTTTTTTTGAGACAGAGTCTTGCTCTGTGGTTCAGGCTGGCCCTGAGCTCAGCCTCAAACTCATAGCACAGCAATCCTCCTGCCTCTGCCTCCCGAGTGCTGGGATTACAGGTGTGAGCCACCACGCGCGGCACTGTGGTGTGTGGTACTGATTGCTGCTGGGCGTGAATCTATACACCTAGTATTGTATGTGGTTAAGTAGGGGATCAAACCTGGGCCCTTGTGCTTGCAAAACAGGTGCCAGAACCACTGAGCTAAAGCTTCACCCCTCCCATAACTTTTAATTGGAGAGGCACATTTAGGAGGAGCTACCCAATAATAGTAGTGCAACAACTGCAAATTAACCCAGAGGAAAAAACAGATTGGATTTATTAATCCTATTGTGAGTAGAATGGTACGAATTTATAATTTGCTGTTATTTCTATTCCCACAACATATCTGATTAGATAACTTCATCAAAGTCATGAAGAAAAGCATGGATTAGCAACTTAAAGAAAAAAATAGTTAAGGACTTTCCTGTTGCTCTCATTGAAGCATTTCTTTTGGGCTTGAAGCACAAGAAAAAAAAGCTAATTAAATTTCCTTCTGGTTATTCAATTGTGGATTCACGGTGCATCCTCTCAGCCCCATCTGCACATCTTAATGTCATCATGGTCATCATCAATCAGTATTTAACTTGGGACCCTGAATGTGCTCAGTGAACAACATCACACACACAAATATTATAGTACATAGAAAGTCTACCAGTTTTAATGACATACAAACATCCTCTAAGTAACAGGCACAGGGAATATTCATTAAAAATAATACTTACATTAAAAATGATAAGATTATAAGTAATTCACTCTTTGGTTTATTCATAATTTTATATAATATCTCCAGTTTTAAAGTTTTTCTAAAAAAATTCTATTTCTGGGAGAAAAATTAGAATTAAATTAAAATTAATTAAAAATTAGAATTAAAAATTTCCCCAAAAGAGGGTAGAAATCTAGCAGAGTGGTAGAACACTTGATTGGCATTTTTGAAGTGCTAGGTTCAATCTCTAATACTGCAAAGAATATATATAAATATATAATATAATATATAATATTATTAATATTAATTAATATATTAATATATAATTAATTATATTATTAATAATATTATATTATATTAATTATATAATATATTTTATATATTATATATGTATATATAATCTATCCCTGCAGAAGGGAAAGATATGCTGATATTTATTTTATAAGTATATGTGAGAAAGCCAAACTGCACTAGTTTCACAGGTAAATGAAAATTAATATTCAAATCAAAATAGGAATTTCTCATGCATTCTGAAAGTAATTAGAAGACCAAGCCAAAGTTGTTCTTAGTCTGGGGTTTGGAATTACCTCTAGACCTGATGCAATTTCAGTGTTTACTAACATCTCTGCCCCTAAGGGACAGACTTTGGCAGCGAGGCTGTTGGGATCGCCTCAAGACGTGAGCTAAGATAGCAGGGAGGCGTGCAGACATTAAATTCATTTTGAAATATTATTTTCTTTTCCAGGAAAAATAAAAGCTAATTTTTTTTTTCAATATGCACATTGCAATCAAACTCTCTTCCCACCCAGTTCAGTTTCTGGCACACTCGGGCTCTTTCCCTGGGAACCACAGCCTAAACAGGAAGTTCGTGCCTCGGAGGCTTCTTCAGGGCAGAATGGAAAAAGTGAAGCTGTAGACTCTGCAGAAGGGGGGAATCGTTACATTTCTTCTCGGCCTGCAGCAGGCTAATAAACACCGCGACAGCACGAGCTGTACAACACCCGCAGGAATAGAAACAGTTCTTCTCCTGTGATTGGAAGTCATCTTCAGAGCTCCAAATCAGACTTTTATCAAACTCAGTCTCCCCTCAAGCAAAGGTCATTTTTGTCGGAGTGCTTTTCAAAAGTGAGATTTTTCAGTCACTTTCAACCCGGAAAGCCAGAGATTGGGAAGGCCCTAGATCGGCTTTTCCCTTGGCCCTCCTGCCCCACCCCCCATCCCCTTCGTCAACGCTGGCTTCCGTCCATCTTTCTGGCAACATCCCAAGGCCACCTCGCTACCGAATCGCTCTTCCTTTGTCTCTCTAGCCAAAGACGCCCTGTGCTGTTTCGTAGCGCCCGGGCTGGAGAAGTGCAGGGCTGGGCGGGCGGGTTTGCAGGGCTCCCTCCGTAGAGGGTAACCCGACGAGGCCTGCCCCGTGCACCCCAGCGGCGAGCTCCCCGCCGCCTCCAGCCAGGTGCTCCTTCTGGCTTTTTTTCTGCACACAGTAAGGGCGCCTCGCTCGAATTTTTTCACTTTGGCGGCCCTTTGGCCGCCTTCCCTCTCACCCTGCGGGTTTTCTCCCCAGCCGGGCCAAGTCTGTGAGCCTCATACTTCTGCCCTTGATACGGACCCTAAACAGCTACCTGAGGGGCCCCACTCCCCCCAATTCCTCTCTCTGCAGGAGGCACATTTCTCTAACTGCCTTCCTCTCACTTGGACCTTTTTTCAGACCATCGTGCCAGCTGCCACCCCAACACACTCAGTCCGCGCCTCACGCCTGGAGCTCTACCGGGGACCCCAGACCCAAAGTGGCTGCGCAGGCCACGCCCCTCAGCGGCCTGAGAGCCGAGGCGAAGACAGAGGTGCTCGCTGGGGGCGGGGATGGGGGGGCGTGTCGTTCTGGACACTGGCCCCTATTGGCCAAAAGTAGAGGCGTGTCCTAGGGGGCGGAGTTGCAGGCCAATTCTTCAGCCGCCAGTCCGCCCGCCGCACTCCAGAGGCTACAGCTTCAGCGATTGAGGCAGGAGAGCGGGACCCCGGCTCACGCAACATGTCGGAGAAACGGCAAGCAGATGACTCCCGCCGGCTGCCCGATGCCCTCAAGGGTGAGCCTCGTGCCCTTGGCGAAGCCCCAGCTTGGCCCGCCGTCCCTTAACCCTCTCCTGGGGACCGCGGTGTGATAACTGGCTGTCTCCGCTGCTTTGGGCTGCCCAGGGCCTTGGTCTTCTGCCCACCCTCTTCTCACGGGGTGGGGGTGGGGG
Organism: Petromus typicus; assembly: GCA_004026965.1. Lineage (NCBI taxonomy): Eukaryota > Metazoa > Chordata > Mammalia > Rodentia > Petromuridae > Petromus > Petromus typicus. The sequence continues at coordinate 20,048 of PVIR01020887.1, read as the reverse complement.
GTTGTTACGGCATCGACTTCGGGGCGGTGGGTGCAGAATGTACCGCCTGGAAGGGCGCATGGTGGATGCGCCCATAGCAAGGGCCCTGTCCAGTACTCCGGACCGTGCTGGGGCTTGCATTATCCTACTTGCCAGATGCCCAGCCGGGTGCCAGAGCTTCCTTATCTCGTGGCATCCACGAGGGCGAGGAAATGCAGAAGGAACTGGCAGTCAGTGTGGTGCAGCAGAGTCCCGCGTCTTCTACGCTCGCCAGCCCCCCACGCCCTCGGAGGTCACCTCCCCTACCCAACCTCAGCCGCCCCAGGTGGAGCCCCCTCCTACAGCCTGGAGGAGCCCCCGCTCCGCTGCCCCAGCCAGGCCCCAGGAAGGAAGTCTCTGTTTGAAGTCACTCTGCCGCTTTCTGCTCTTCCGCTCTGTCTCAGAGAACTCTCACGCAGGGCGTTTGTTACACAGGAAGACCTGTGGGTTCCCCACCACCCCCACCCACCCCACTAAGGCCTTCCAAGTCCTGAGTCTTGTTCCCCTGTGAAGAAAACTAGTGTCCTTGAGAGAGAACCACCTTGAGGCTTTATTGCCCAACTCCTTGGGGTGGAGGAGGAGGTGATCTCTCTGGGGGATTGCAGTCCTCTCAGGAGCCCTCAGTGATCCGAAGGAATTAGTTCTAAAGATGGAATTTCAGATAGAATGACGCAGTGAAAGGCAGGTAGGGTGATGGTGGGCTTTCTCAGCAGCCTCAAAGAGCACTTAGCAGGAGTTGTCCATCAGAAGATTTGTTCAGCCAGCCTTGGGGGTCCCTGTCTTTAATTCCTTCCCAGGAGCTCAGAAGAGTTATAAAGGGCCAGGAGTGTAGCTTAGTGGTGGCTCAGTGCTTGCATGTTTAGCATGTACGTAGCCCTGGCCGGGTTCAATCCCCAACAAGGCAAAAAATACCTATATGTATATATGTATCCTTTTATCCTTCCCCAAATTAGAAGTAGAATAACGAGAAATTGATGAGTGGTTTAAAAAAAAAAATGAAGACTAAATAGGCTTGATGCCAAATATTTTACAGACTTTTTTTTTTTTTTTTTGAGATAGGGTCTTGCTTTGTAGTTCAGGCTGGCCCTGAGCTCACTATGTAGCCCAAGAGAGCCTCAAACTCATAGCAGTCCTCCTGCCTCTGCCTCCCAAGTGCTGGGATTACAGGCATGAGCCACAACATGCAGCATTGTGGTATGTGGTACTGATTACTAGAGAGAGTGAGTCACCACACCCGATATTGTTGTTTGTGGTTATCGGGCATGGAACCTTGGCCTTTGCGCTTGCAAGGCAGGCACCGGAAGCATTGAGCTAAATCCTGGCCCTTTACAGACATTTTATTGAGTCTTCACAACAGATGAGTTAAGTCCTATTCCCACATCTACTTTAGACTCAAAGACACTGATACTTAATGAGGTTAAAATACTTAAAAAGTCATGCAGATTAGGTCTTTTGTGCCATATTTTAAATCTGAATTTGATAACAAAACGTGAACAGGAAAAAATTAGTGATTTCTATTTCTGTGATAGTTGTCTTTTCCAAATAAACACAACAACAAAAAAAGGTGAAGCTTCTTTCCTCTGTACCCTGACCTCCTACTGGGAAACTGCTTTGTGAAAGCAGTCTGGAGTCCTCTGGGAATAAATATGATCTTTGTTCTTAAATGTTTGTTATTGTCAAGGGCCAATTTTTTTTACTTCTCAGATACTGTTTTGTGGTTTTACACTTTTTATTTAAAAGTAGAAATATTTTAAGAAATGATTGAAAAATGAATGCAACTTGTCCTCTAAAAATATACATAAAAATGAAATTTTGCTTGGTCTGTTAACTCTGTGTGTGTGTTATGGAACACTTTAGAGGAAATAAGAAAGCCTTTTCTAGACTATCTTACATAGACTTTCTGGAATGCTTATGGAATATCCAACAGTCTAAGTGCTTTGCAAACATTATTTCTTGAAGGGCTGTCATATGTCAGAAACTGTGCGAGTGCTTTGCATTTGTCTACTTGCAAGGATAATGTCATTATTTCCATTTTACAGTAAGGAAACTAAGTGCTAAAAATCAGACATGCCTTATAAGACTCAGAGCCAGGTTTCAAACCCAGGCTTTCTGATTTCCCAAAGCATTTTCTCTATCGAAGAGACTTTCAAATTCAGTGCTTTGCTGAAAGGTGAGTAGGCAAAGAAAACCCAGCAGACCCTGGATCAGTGCAGACTTCTTGCATACGGAAGCTGCAAGGTGCTGCTTCTGAGGGAAGAGTGGAATTGCAAAAGCTCGGACTCTTTAGATATTTATAAGAATTAGTCCTATATTGGTAAATATAATCAAACCTAGGACATGACTAGTTCCTAAAGCCAGTGATTCACTTTGTAATGAAATAATGCAGGTGGATTGCAAAGAAATGTATCATGATAATTAAGAGCCACGTCAACAGGAGAAATCCCTTTGGGAGAATCTCAGAAAACAACAGGATCATGGGACTGATTTGTTTATTTCAGTTGTTACAGGCTGATCAAATTGAGGAGAACTTTGTAACTTCTTCAATAATTAATCTGAGTCCAGCTGGTCATATATTAACTGAAATCAGCAACCAAGACTGCAAAAGCTATCCTTTGTGTATTTTTTTTTTTATGATTACTAAGTAAAATTTTGGTGCCAGCTGATAAATTTTATACTATGAAAGATAGTCACATTTCAAGAAAAACAATACAAGTATGTTCATAAAGGGATACTGATTCAAGAACCTGTTATTAAAGAAGGCCTAGAGCTGGATGCACATCTGTGACACTAGCTACTCAGGAGGCTGAGGCAGAAAGATCACAAGTTCAAGAGGCACTTTAGCGAAACCTTGTGCATACCTCTGTCATAATGTTTAGCTCACAGTGTTATAATCATCAGTTTGGTTGATCCATTACTTCCCACCTTTTGGACCAGGACAGCCTTTGAAAACAAAGACGACATCCCTCCTCATTGTAATAGCTCAATATCAAGTACATAGTAGGTATGTAAAACGTTTGTTGGAAGAAAAAGCAAGTGGAAATAAATCATAATACTGCAAAACAGCTGTTAAATGTCAGGTGACAGCTCCTTAATTGTTTTTGTAGCTCCAGCTATTGATTTTAAAACATGATAATCTGTATCTATGTACATACCCCCCACCCCCCACCTGGACATTTTTTTTTTTTTTTTTTTTTGAGACAGGGTCTCACTTTGTGGTTCAGGCTGGCCCTGGGCTCAGCCTCCAACTCACATCACAGCAATCCTCCTGCCTCTGCCTCCCGAGTGCTGGGATTATAGGCGTCAGCCACCACACCCGGCGGACATTTTTTTTTTTAAGAGACAGTATTTATTACTTAGTCACTAACTGTCCACTAATTGGGTTTGAATTTACATTCTTTCCTTAGCCTCTGTAGTGCTGGGCTTAAAGATATGCATCATCACATCCATATGAAATCTCTTGGTTTTTTTTCTCACCCCAGATGAGAGGACTACATTCCTTATTACATACTCTTATAGTAGTAATTACATACTATTACATACACCCTACAGATAGGGTGTTTATTTTGGTTTACATTATCAAAAAAGGATTTATAATAAGGAGAGAAGCGGGAGATCCGAAAAGCAGAAAGAAAGAAGTATATCTTCATTTTCTATTGATACCTACATTCCGCCATTTTCCCCCTATGTCTTGGTGCTTTGGATCTGCTAAAAAAAATTTCCTCTTGAAACTTCAAAATGAAAACGACCCAAATATTGAATGAAAAAAAACAAAGAAGATTAACAGTGACTAGGATATTCAAACCAGAAAGCTATTTTGGGAGTGCTACTCAGAAAGCCTAGTCATTTTCCAGTAAATTGAAATTTATGGGCTCATATAATAAACAATTTATATGACAGATGACCTAACAAAGATTAGAACTCTCACTTAGCTCCGCCTCCCCAAATTTGGTCTCTGTCTCCTCCAGAGACAAGAGTCCCCAGACAGATTATTAGTCTTGGTATTTTCTCCATGATGTGTAGGTCCCAGAAGGCAATTGACTGACTAAAAAGTTTATTCCTCTGAACCATATCAATAATGATCTTATAGTTGTCATAGCAATAATAGCTACTACTTACTGAACACTAAGTGCCAAGCACAGAAACACTGCAGTGTAGGATTTCGTTCTATTCTCGTGTTTTTCTGGCCTACTCTGACTTAAATGAATTTAATATCCGTGATGGAATTGATCTTCTCTCTGATTTTCCAAACACAGTGTTTTTGTATTTCCAGACGTGGACCGTGTTCAGCCCAGTCTCCTCCCTTCCTGAATTCTCTAATCTCCCAGTTAGGAAAAACCTGATTTTTAAAAAGGGAAAATAAACCCTTGAGTCTCCAGTTGCTTTGGGACAGAGGATGATGATTCTGAACTGTGCTCTTGGACCCTCTGTGCTGATGTACACAGGAATTTCAATAGCTGGTCTTTCCTCTTCCGCCAGAGAAACTGCAGACTCCCTGGGCCCATTTAACAATTTAACAGTTGTATGTAGAACGCCTGGGAGCCTCCATGCTCGTTCCTTCTTCATCACACTTATCCTCTGAGGAGGTCTCCCACTGGCCCTACTTGTAGATGGGCAAACTGAGGTATAGAGCACGAACATGGTCTCCCAAGACCACACAGTGCACGGCGGAGCCAGCCCTAAATCCCTGTGCTACATAGTTTGACAAGACTGGAGTCCCATGAAAAGTAAGATCAGTGTAAGTAAGATCAGTGTAAGTGAGATAAATTTTGAAATACAGTCCAGTGGTTTGTAGCACCTTAGAAGAGAAAGCCTGTCGAAGACTCAGGCCCAAAGACTAAAGTATTGAGGTTGTTCTTAACTCTTTTTTCCCCCTCTTTTTTGTGGCCCAAAATATTTGAATGAAGGGAAGCTACAGAAATTCTTCGAGAAATATTTAGGAAATAAAGCATATGTGTATATTTCGGTCTCAGTTTTGAGCTAAGCAAAGGATTCCCTTTATTTCAACTTTTATTGCAGATCTTTAAAAGGATTCGTCCATTTAATGGTAAACACGTGTGACGCTTTGTGGCTCAGTTCGTACACTCCTCCTCCAGGTCCTGTTCTCCGGATGGAGAGCTGGGGGGATGGCTGTGACAGGGACGAAAACGTACCCATATGACCTTCCGCTTAGTCTAACTTGTTGCCATCTGGCCTCGAGTCCTTCCAGTCTGGTGAATAATTTCTTCGCTAGAGATTTCAGGATAAAAGTATTCTAATAACCACTAACTGCCTACTTAAAGTAGCTGAAAGGCCAGTTATGATATACTTATTTACTTTGTTGTTTGTTTGTTTTTTCCCCTGCAGTATTAGGGATCGAACTCTTACTTTGAAATCCTCTGCCTCAGTGAATTTTGAGTTTTGGTCTCCAATTAGCCACCATTTCCACAGTGTATATTTATTGAGACCCTCCCCGATGCCCGCTCTACCTCCTCCTCGCCTCTGGCTCTTTTTATCTTTTCCTTTGTAAGATGCTGCATTTACAGCTGCTTCTCCCTTTTCCACTCCTTTCCTGGTTGTCTTAGTTTCCATTTCTTCTGTTAATTCCTTCCCTTTTTTGTCATTCTCCTATAATTTCTATATGAAAATGACCCGTTTGCACAGTTTCACTGTGAGATTTTCTTGATCAGGTCTCATAAGGATCTTGTTTCAACACAAGTAAAGAAAATAAAGAAAACCAACAAGCTGGGAAACGTATTCTTCTTTGAATAGCTAGAAGAAAGACCAGTCTCATTATTTAGCTTACGAGAGTCCTCAAATAAGCACTTGTAAACAAACACCAAGTGTTGTAACTGCCCACGGCCCGAATCTGTCCAACCGCCTGTTACTGTGGTCATAGAAAGGAATAATTTTACATTTAAAATTGTTTAAAGAGAGAAGAGTGTTTCGCACTACACAGGAAGTTAGATTTCGGATTCTGGAAGTCGAGTTTCCTTGGAACGCAGCCACGCTGTTTGTGTGCATGTTGCCTCGCCGCTTTCACTCTGCACCAGCAAAGCAAGCTGTTCGCCCTCTGGCCTTTTACAGGAAAAGTTTGCCATATCCGGGCATAGGAACTGTAATGTGGAATAATGATGGCCAAAAAGAATATTTATATCCCAGATAGAAAGCTTTTAGGAAAGAAATTTAAAAATGGACAAGATTTTATATTTTCTACCCTTTAAAAAGTGCTGTTAGAACTAGATGGTCTGTGTAGTTTTTAGTTGTTGTTGTTTTGAGATAGGATTTCACTATGTAGATCAGGCTGTCCTTGAGCTCACTGTGTCGCCCAGATTGGCCTCGAATTCACAGAGATCATCCTGCCTCAGCCTCCTGAGTGCTGGCATTACAGGTGTGCACCACCATGCCCGGCTTGGCCTGTGTTTTTGAGACAAAATTCTCAACGCCTTGTCTTTCTCCACCTCGACCTCATTTTTCCTGGTAGTTTACAACATGAAGTGTTTCACCCACGCTCAAGGAGAGGAGAAATGACGGCTGTATGTGTTAGATTATTTGAGGGACTCTATTCCTCCTTTCTGTTTATGACTCTGAGTCACATTTTTAGATATGATGTAAGACACACTTCTAGGCTTTGTCTACAGAGAAAAGCCAGCAGCATTTGAACTTTGGAGTAATTCAGTCTCAGTGATGAACAGACTTTACTACTCCACGTGATTTCCAGTCCTACCACGTTCAATAAATCTTAAAATAAATCAGCTGATACAAAAAGTAACAACCCACAGCACTCCGAACCCTGGCTTGAGTTAGAATCTGGGAAAGAATATATTACTGCTCTTCCTAAAGGCGAGCCACAAAAATTACTGCACAGTTCTTCTTTTTTTATGTGTTATGGTTTGGATTTGTTTTCGTGTGTGTGTGTGTGTGTGTGTGTGTGTGTGTGTGTGTGTGTACACGCTCCCAGAAGTCTTTTGAATTATTACTTCTGGTCTTCAGGAAAAATATTTGTTGTCTGCTGGCTTTTGTGAATATAAGAAGTAGTGTATAGAAAGAATGAATACGTTTTAGATATTCAGTAAATGGCAGCTAGTAGTAATAAGCACCACCAAAATGGAAGAAATTTAAAATTATACACTTTCATTTTTTTCAGAAAACTAATGAATAATTTGCAAAAACTTCGCTAAAAGTATATTCAATGTAACAGTTTCTAATTGACAGATTTAGATTCCATCATTAATACTGATTAAGAATGTACTAACATGAAAAGATATTCACAGTATGAGAGGAGTATTTTAAATCATGTATGCCATTATTAAATTTGGGAGGAAAAAACAGGATATATATGTTTAAAGAAAAAAAGCTGAGCATGTTTCTGTATACTTGTAATCTTAGAATTTAAAAGGCTGAGGCAGGAGGATCACTGTAAGTTTGAGGCCAGCCTGTGCTACATAGTGAATTTAAGGCCAGTCTGAACTGCATAGCATGATTCTGTCTCAAAAACAATTTTTTAAAAAAGTCTTAAAGGACATACAGCAAGGCAAAACATAATTACCAGAGATAAAGGTAGAATTTTACTATTTGCTGAGCTTTAATTTCTAATTATCATAGTGACTATTTAATTCTTTAAAGTAGTAACATAAAACTTGTAAAATTAATTTCCTGGAAGTAAGCTCATTTTTAATGTTCAACACATTTAAATCTGTAGGCTAATGTCTATATTCAGATCTCAGCTTTGATTATTCTAATACAATTATCAAGAGTGTGGTAGTAAGAGAAAAAAATGCTCTAAACCATAGCAAAGTAGTAGCATTAGATCCCTAATTTTTTTTTTTCTTTCTTTCTTTTTTTTGAGACAGGGTCTCACCTTATAGTTTAGGCTGGCTCGGAACTCACGATGTAGTCCAGGCTAGCCTCGAACTCACAGCAATCCTCCTGCCTCTGCCTCCCAAGTGCTGTGATTACAGGCATGAACCACCACGCTCAGCAATGTTGTATGTGTTCACTGGGATCAAATTCAGGACTTTGCACTTACCAGGCAGACGCTGAAACCATTGAGCTAAATCCCCAGCCCTAGATCCCTAATCTTTAGCACTGTTCCCAGCCAGCAGTCTACTCATGTATCTCAAGAGGGCTGACTGCCTGTTCTTGCCATTTACCTCATAGAGCTAATAGGAAGGATTTGGTCCTGTCCTGATAGATGAGAGACTTGAAGGAAATGGAGTCATGGAGTGCTGTAAGTGCTTTTCCTCTTTTGCCTCGCGGTGGCAGGAGATGGACGGAGTAGAATCCTGGTAGAGCCGCTCTTAGCTCTCCACGCAAGGGGGTTTAGGCATCTTTTGGAGCTGTAAGTGAGTGGGGAAGGATCTTGAGGGTTGCGAATGAGATAAATTAATTACAAAGGAAAATGTAGCTCCATGACAAGAACCTGGGTTCCACTCTAGTATAGAAAAATAAGTAAGTAAATAAATATAAAATACTTCCTAAAAATATAATAGAAGCTTCCTGTGGCTAATAAGACAATCAGTAAGGCTTTCTTAGTCCCTGTATCCTCTACTGAAGGGGAAAACAAAAGTGAGGAAGATGCTGGCAACAGGAAATAGAAAACCCAACACAGGGGATGATGGGAGGTTCCCCAGGATGGTGAAGAGCAGTTACATAACGCTGGCGGTGCGAGCCACACGGGAGAAGTCTGCACGTGTCTGCAGGACAAAAGACAACCACCGCCAGACTGCTGCAGAGAGGAATTCATGGATGCCTGACTATGGTGAAGAGAGATTTAGACCACTGATAGAATCTGAGATTGCGTCCGTGAGCAGGACATTGAAGACTCCACAAAGAGGGGGAAAAACTAACTTGAGAAAAAAACAAACGTTTAACCAAAAAGGAGACCTCGATTTTACTCAAGGGTGTGTCAGGACATTTGCTTCCCACTGACAAGGATCGGAAAGTTAAAAGTCAGATTTAACCCAGGTGCTCGCCAGGTAGCTCTGTGTTACCTGTGGCTTGCGCACAGTGCTGTGTGGTGGCTTTGCGTCATGTCTGTGCACTCCCAGTAATTCAAGATTTGCGGCTGCTCTGATTAAAAGCAAGATGTAATTACATTGAAAAGATGGGCATGTATATATGGTATGTGGAGGCAGAGAAAGTAGACCCTTTTCCCTTGTGGCAAGTTACTAGGTAAGGCTACAAATTGAAAAAGTGGAAATCAAAATGAGTGTCTCAGTTAGATACTGAAAGCAAAAACTAACATACTCGACCCAAAGAGCAGTTTCTTTTTGAGACAGGGTCTCGCTTTGTAGTTCAGGCTGGCCCTGAGCTCAGCCTCAAACTCACATCACAGCAATCCTCCTGCCTCTGCCTCCCGAGTGCTGGGATTACAGGCGTGAGCCACCACGCCTGGCACTGTGGTATGTGGTACTGATTGCTGCTGGGCGTGAGTCTCCACACCCAGTATTGTATGTGGTTACCAAGGGATCGAACCTGGGCCCTTGCACTTGCAAAACAGGCACTGGAACCATTGAGCTAAATCCCCGGCCCCAAAGAGCAGTTTCTTATGAGGAAAGAGAAATAGGAAGCAGGACAGAGGCCTGGGCTGGGGAATTTAGCTCAATGATTGCGGCATCTGCCTGGCAAACTCAAGGTCTCGAGTTCATCCCCAGTACCACTTATCATAATGCTGGGTGTGGTAGCTCATATTCACCAGCAGTCAGCACCACATACCTCAGTGCTGGGCATGGTGGCTCATGCCTATAATCCTGGCGCTCTGGAGGCAGAGACAGGAGGACTGCTGTGAGTTCGAGGCCAGCCTGGGCTACATAGTGAGTTCAGGGCCAGCTTGAACTACAAAGTAAGACCCTGACTCAAAAGAAAGAAAGAAATGGGAAGAAGTGAGCAATAACTGCCCTTTTTGAACTTACCTGTTGACTTTTAAAGCTTCAAATACAATTTTGATAAACCAAAAACAGAGAATGCACACAGAGTAACTATGAAGCTATAAGAGGTGACAGTATGAACATAGCCACGGTACACAAAAATAGGTTACACATTTTATTTGATTTTAAAAGGTGGCTATCTGTCCAAGAAAAAGGTTTGGAAGAATGTACCAAAATATTTTTTAATCTCTCGATTTTGAGTCAATTTTCCCTTTTCTATTCTTCTGAATTTTTCTTAGTTACTCTTTTGTAACATACAGAGATGCTTATTTCCTGGACAGGAAAGAGAAGTAGAAGTGTGAAAGGCAGATCAAGTATGAGAATGTTTATCACAGCATCTTTTCAAATAGTAAGAAGCCAAAAACGACTGAGCTACTGATCAGGTAACTGCTAATAAATAACAGCTTATAAAACCAGTGAAATACTTTGCAGGTGTAACTGCACAGAGAGGCTCTACACAATATAGTTTTTATCTTGAATCATGCTATACCTTGAGCTAAAACGCCTCTGTCTGCCCTTCCCTTCAGGTGTCAGGACCTCTCACCACCTCCCCACCCCACACGTGCCACGTCCATTCTGCTCTGAGTCGACGCTCACCGCCTCGCCCTCTCATTATCTGTTTGTTCTTCCCCACTGAACTTTGCCCTCTTTGGAAGCTGGGATTGGGTTCCATTTATGATCAGTCTAAGGCAAAGCCCAGGACAAAAGAAATGAGGTGTTTAATAAGTGTCTCCTGCAGAAAGCAGTGCGTAGTGTTAGGCAACACTTGTATCCAGCAGACCAAGGAGAGGGATGAATGCACTTCAGGGCTGGATGGGGACTGGACGGGAAAACACACCTAAAGGAGCCACAGAAGGCCGCGTGCCGAGGCACAGCAGAGAGAGGCAGAGCATTTAGATGAGGGATCGTGCTAATAACCTGCTGTGCTCTGCCGGCTTTTGTTTCAGCAGACAACCCGTCTACAAGCATTGGATTTTGTGGATGGATTTTGGTGACTGTCTCATTCCTGTTCACACTTGCAACTTTCCCGCTTTCAATATGGATGTGCATAAAGGTAAAGAACATCCCCTCACATGTGGAAAAGGGTCAGCTCCTACCTATGTATGTATGTGCTTTGTATGTGCTGGAGACAGAGAGACCATACTGGCCTGTAATGTTTTTTCCTTCCACTTCTTTTCTGGAAACTTACTTACCAGTTAGAGTGAAATCTTACAACTGCCTTTTAGCCATTATCAGGCCAGTCTTTGTGCGTTAAAGTAAGACCCACCACTAAGAATTCTCTGGGTCAGGGATGTGCCGGGGTCCCCGAGAAGTGGTTTCCCAGAGTCGGATGGAAGGGTTCACCTACTGCTCTGCTCTTTACCACATGACCTTCGCCACGTTTCTTCATTTGTCAGATGGGAGGAAATAACAGCACCTCCTTCCTAGGACTCTGGTGAGGCTTAAATGAAATGGGGTAACGTAGAGGACTTAGCACAGTGCCTGGCCTATCAGGAATGCTGTCAAATGCTGGTTGTTTTTCCTAATTATTAATATTTGGATGAATAGCCATCGTTTGCATATTCCTAAAGGAATAAAATATGCTTCAACCATTTTTATGTGAATTTGGTGTTATTAGGAAAAGCTGGTGTCACATACCTGTAGTTCCAGTACTCTGGGAGGTTGAGGCAGAAGAATCCCACATTTAAGCTACCACCCTTAGACATCCTGGCATTTTAGCAAGGCCTTGTCTCCAAATAAAAAAATAAAGGGTCAGGCATTTAGCTTATTGGTTCTAGTGCCTGCCATGCAAGAACAAGGTCCTGAGTTCGATCCCATACAACAGTGCTGGCTGAGGTGACTCACGCCTACCAGCAATCAGCCACAATACCAGGTGTGGTGGCTCACGCCTGTAATCCCAGCACTTGGGAGGCAGAGGCAGGAGGATTGCTGTGAATTTGAGGGTAGCCTGGACTACATAGTGAGCTCAGGGCCAGTCTGGACTAGAAAAATGAGACCCTGTCTCAAAAAAATTTAAAAAATTAAGGGCTGGGCATGTAGTTCATTTTAAAGGCTCTGAATTCAGTACCCAGATCAACCAAAAAAAAAAAAAGTATATAGAATATAGAATAAAAAGTAAAGAATAAGTAATGCATGAATGTAATGAATAACGCTAACAACTAAGGAGTGACGTTATGAATTTGTTTCCATGTGCTGTTCTATACTCTCCAAATTTATATGATGACTATCTATTGTTCTTATAATCAATTAAAAATAGTGAATAAATATCACACTTGGAGAAGATGAACATTGTCCATACTATTTATACATATTCTCTGGATAGAGAGGAAGACGTCATTGGAATCTGAGGCATCGAACATGTAAATGCGTATGCTCTTTGTGTTATCGTTTGTGCCTTTATTCCAGATCATAAAAGAGTATGAAAGAGCCATCATCTTTAGACTGGGCCGCATCGTACAAGGAGGAGCCAAAGGACCTGGTGAGACCAGGGGTCGGGGTTGCCCATCCCAGACCGAAGTTCTTTGCCCTCGTGAGGGCCTCTGCTCTGTTGGCTTGGGAAGAGTTCACACAGCAGAAGTTGTGTAAGAACAGCTGAGGCTCCAGCTAATCTCACTGCGACCCCCTTCTCTTCCCGCCCTTCCTGCCCTTCCCTTCCCACACAGCTGACAAGATTATCTTCGGGCAGAAGAGCTACAGCTAGGCCAATCTGAGCCTAAAACTCTGGGTCAAGGAAAGACCTTTAGTTACTCACTCAGCAAACATCAGCTAAACTCCTCCTGTGTCCCGGGCCCTAAGAATTTAAGAGGGACTAGAATAGCCACTTCCCACGAGCGTCTTACTATGCGGTGATGGGACATCCTCAAGGTGTCTCCTCAAACGTACTTTATCCCATTGTTTTCACCGCTCTTTGAAGCAGTTCCGGTCATCCCCTTTCGTGAATGTCTTTAATTATGCTGCTGGGGCCGCCCCAGTATCCTGAATCAATCCAAAACATTCAACTTTAGTGGTCCTTTTGACTCCGGGCAAGACCCGGAAGCCAGATCCGGTCAGAGCAGCGGATGAGGACGCTCCATCACGTGTTCACCACTCTGCTTTTCCCATGCGTGGCACTCAGCAGCTGCGCTCACCATATTTTTGATCACACCCCAAAAAGACACAAAGAGGACTTCTAGCACTGCTTCTGACAGTGGTAGGAATGATGGGATAAATGAGTTTAAAGAAAGAGGGCAGTGTTTTGAGGCGTTTAACAGCAGTATGTCTTTTACTGTAAGAATTTATTTTAATGTCAACATTCACCTTGTATTTTGATCATACCTAGTACATGGTGTGAAGTGAGTTTTGTGACCAAGTGGCCACAGAGAGCCAGAGAAGCCAGCACACCGAGAGACGAGTGACTGCCCCAGCCTGGCAGTGGATGAGACCAGGCCCCTAGGGGTGACATCTAGCTGAGTCTTGAGGCCAGCGGTGGCCACAGGCAGGTGGTCCCAGAAGAAATAGGACAAGGTACAAAGCATGGTAGGGAAGCACCGCAGACTCAGGAGACTTCCAGCAGCTCAGTCCTGTGCCAGTGCAGGGTACGAGGGCACGGGAAGTGACTGAAGAGCCGAGCAAGGCAGATCCTTCAGGCCCACGCTGGGCAAGGTTCACTTCCTGGCTGTTTGCAGCATAGCAAATGCTCACAGGAGAGACGCTCAGAGAACAGCTTGGGAAGAGATTACATTGGCCCCAGTGAGGTTAGGAAGAGAGAAATAACAGTGACATCAGCAGGTGAATTCCATGGCCTTTGTGGGAGCCGCCAAGGCAGGGAATGAGCAAAGGGAGTGAGATAACTTCCCAGGCTGCCAGCTCTTGTGGTTGGCGAGCTTAGCGGATGGGGCGGATGCCATCAGGATGGCTGGAGAAGTGAGCTGAGAGGCCGGTGCCTCTCTGACCCTGCGTGTATTTTGTATTTCGGTTGCAGGTTTGTTTTTTGTCCTGCCCTGCACGGACAGCTTCATCAAAGTGGACATGAGGACCATTTCTTTTGACATCCCTCCTCAAGAGGTGAGCTCCTCTTTTGTGGTGGCTGAGAAGTCATAGTGACCATGCTCAACACTGAAAAGGAAGACATTTCCTGGTTTTGTTTCTCGGCATTTTGTTTTGTTTTAACACGGGGTCTCACTGTGTAGCTCAGGCTGGCCTTGAACTCACTGTGCAGTCCAGCCTGGCCTCAAACTCTTAGTGATCCTCCTGCCTCAGCCTCCTGAGTGCTGGGACGACAGGTGAGCATCACCATGGTTGGCTTTGCAAAGGTCCTGACTCCTCCTTCCTGCTCCAGCTCCATGACCTGGGGGAGGGCTTTACCTCTTCTGTGCCTCAGTTTCTTTCTCATCTGTGACACTGAGGTTGTAATAGCAAGACCTACTTCCCGGCACTGTTGGGAGGAGGAAATGTGAGGCTTCATACGAAGTGCTTGGCCCGGTGCCTGAAGAACAGCGAATACTATATGAATTCTCGCTGTTGTTCTGACAGAGTGGATTGCAAGCCAATGGAAGTGTGATGTTAGCATCTTCACTGTCGTCCGTAGTGCACTTTTTGCTATTACAGTTCTCTGACAAGTTCTGGATAGAAGCTGCTGTTTAATTCAATAGTCATGATTTTGTGGTAGATTCGTTAGGAGAAGCCAATTGCTTGAAAGTGTTCTTTTGGCACTTTAGATATATTCATCGGTATGTAGTATGTTTTTGTTTTTGTTCTGGCAACTTTATAAATATTGTCAGAGTTGAATCTCTAGAAAGTACATAGCTGCAGGAAGACAGTTAGCCCTCAGAGTGCAGAGCCCAAGGCCAGCTGCATCATGCTCTTCCGATTCCCATCGGTGCTGTCCCCACGCTATCTGCTACATACGTTCTGCCTTTGTCCCATCGTGGCCCTGGCTCTGCCCCAGTCCCAGCCCAGGTCTTAGGAGACAAATTAGCCACCTCAGACCGAAACCCTGCCACCGTGGTGAGGGAAGGAAGCAAAAAACGCTGTTTCCTGGCTGCCGCCCAGGTCTTCAGCATGGTGGAGCCTGGCCAGATTGCTTTCTCCTGAATTTCACAAAATTCAGAAACCAGCTCAGGAACTCCCTGGCTGGTAGGGGTCCAAGTAGTTGCTAAGGTCAGATGTTTTAATCCCCACAGCCTTAGAGATGCCAGAAATCACTTTCTCTGCATCTTATAAGAGCAAGCCAGAAAGCCTGCCCAAGTCTCGGGTCTTGGAGAAGACCGGCGATTCTGGCGGTGTCCGGTATGCACACCGCGGGCATCTATCTGGCAGGGCTGCCATGAGCTTCTCTCGCAGCTCTCCCTTCTTTCCCGCTGCTCTGCTGCTGAGCGCGAGGCAGACTGGAACTTGGCAAGCCAACCTTTTTCCGATTCCCTGTGAGCTCACTGCAATGGAGATAAACACAGCCTCCCTCCCACACTGCCCGCAAGGAGCTGCAGCTTTCAAACAGCTGTGACCCAGTCACCCTGGCAAGAATCCGCGAATCCGTGCGGAGGGTCGCTCATTTTCCCATTAACACCCCGGGAAGTCGCTTTCACACACTGGTGGTAGACTGTACATTTCTGTACAATTTCCCTACTCCTCCTTGTTAAAGGTATTTTTAGATTACTGAAGGGGCAAAAAAACAGGCTGACTGCTGCGCTAAACAGCTACATAGCAACAGTGTTGCTGGTTTCCATTTGTGAGGCGCACTATCCTTTCAAAAGAGACTTCAGAGGGCTTTGTTCACAGATGTGTAAATTGTTCTTCACAGAAATTTGGGGAGAAATGAGCAGTTCCTTTAGCCCATCTCAGAGAAATAAGAGACCACCAGGTCAGATGGTTTAAATCCCTGCTCCAGGTCACTGGGAGGGAGCAGGCAGCGTTGGAAATACCGTCCAGGTCTCTGTCCTCTCCACACTTCACTTCCTGGGACAGTTTCCACTCGAATTCACCTCTCACTTATTAACCGCCTGCTGCATCTCGAGCTCTCTGCCTGCATACACATAAGTAGGGATGTGCAGGCCTCGTGTCATGAGGGAAAAAGAAGGAGACCTTCAGGCAGGGTGTAAGGGCCTGGGCTGTGAGCACCGAGCATGTGGGACCTGCACGCAGTCTGGCACAGATGGGCCAGAGGTACTGCAGGGCCAGACAGTGTCAAAAGGCCTTGTCTTGAGAGTGGCAAGAAGTGACTAGAACATGTTATCCAGGGATTACTGAATTAGGGTTGTTTCCAAAGGTCACTGTTGCATAAGTCCAAGTGCTTCTTGACTTGTGACAGGGTCAGATCCCAATAAACTCATTCATTGAAAGTTGAAAATAGCATTAAGTGGAAAATTCATTTACTACCGCTGCTCCACTGAGCATCGGAGCTTTGGCCGCACATACGCTGTAGACTGGCATATGTTTCTCTGCACCATCTTGGGGCTGACAGAGAGCAGAAGGTCAGAAGTCATGAGAAAGAACACACTGTGTGTTGGGGGCCTGGGAAGAGGTCACAATTCAGAAACTGGAGTTGAGTGTCCACTGCGGGTAAACTGATTTCCCACCACTGGGAAGTCAGATCGTAATAAGGAGAACTATCTAAAGTAGGGACCATCTGTCTGCACAGGAGATGAATTAGCTTGTTTTAAAATTGTCTCAGTGAACTCATTACAGTTAACAAGATCAGTGTTTTACTTAAAGTATATGTCATTATCCGAAATGAAAATCAGAAAGTGAGTGCTTTGAGAGGGGCCGAGAGTGAAACTTGGGGCCTTTCCACTGAGTTATAGCCAGAGTGCTTTTTCAGTTTTTTTAAATTTTTAAATTTTTTTTATTTTTTGGTTTTTCTGAGACAGGGTCTCGCTTTGTAGTTCAGGCTGGCCCTGAGCTCAGCTTCAAACTCACATCACAGCAATCCTCCTGCCTCTGCCTCCTGAGTGCTGGGATTACAGGCGTGAGCCACCACGCCTGGCACTGTGGTATGTGGTACTGGTAGCTGCTGGGCGTGAGTCTCCACACCCAGTATTGTATGTGGTTACCAGGGATCAAATCCGGGTCCTTGCGCTTGCAAGACAGGCGCCGGAACCACTGAGCTAACTCCCTGGCCTTTTCAGTTTTTATTTTCAAACAAGGTCTTGCTAAATTGGCCCATCTAGGTTTGAACTTACCATCCTCTTGCCTGGGCCTCCCAGAGTGCTGGAATGACAGGGATTCACGACCAAAAGATAGTTCTTATCACGGGTCAGGCACGAGGCTCGGTTAAATGTAGGAACTCATTATTCCTAACAACAGCCTTGTAATGTCGGCACTAATATTCATTTCTACAAATGAAGAAACTGAGTCCCAGAGAGGTTAAATAAGATGTACTACTGTCTGCCATCCTAGCTTCTCTCATTCAAGTAACTTTTTTAGTTTGGACAAAGTTATGTCGCGTTAAGCATTCTGATGTAGCATGCCATGAGTATATTTTTTTCCCTGACCTTGTCCTGTAAAAACATTCCCACGCGTTTTGTCCCAGTAATACCATACTATTTGTGGTTCCCCTGCCTCTGCTCTCTCATGCCCCTGGGCCTTTATGCACACAGTTCTGTCCCCTCTACCCTCAGAGCTTTTTAATTCTTTTTTTCAAGATTCAGTCAGGGGCTGGGGATTTAGCTCCATTGGTAGCACTCCTGCCTTGAAAGCGTAAGGGCCTGAGTTCAATACTGAAAAAAAAAAAAAAAAAGATTCAGTTCAGTCTCACCTTTGCCACCCTTAGCTACCCATCCCTTGCCCCTTAAAGGCTTTCTTGACTTCTTCACCTCCATGGATATAGGACCAAAGTTTTTTTATGCCTTTTCTCCAGTACCATGTCTGCTGATGAGTGGCATCGAAAACTTTGCTGAGTAATTGAGTTATCGGATTTCCAGAATACATAAGTGAGTTTTATTATGTTCCTGAGGATACAGTTAATTTTCCATTGGTGGCTTCCTCAAGAAAAGCCGCCAGCATGTAAAGGCGATCTGTAGCATGGCCCTCGTTGTGGCTCTCTGAAAGAAGGCACTGACCAGCAGATGTGACCTCTCTTCTTCTTTCAGGTCCTCACTAAGGACTCGGTGACCATCAGCGTGGACGGCGTGGTCTACTACCGCGTTCAGAATGCTACCCTGGCTGTAGCCAATATCACCAACGCGGACTCAGCAACCCGTCTTCTGGCACAGACTACTCTCAGGAATGTTCTGGGCACCAAGAACCTTTCCCAGATCCTCTCTGACAGGGAAGAAATCGCCCACAACATGCAGGTGAGGGATCCAAAACCCAACAGAGGCTGAAAGAGGTTTCGTGGTTGAGAACCTCTTATCAGGTCAAGTGGGGCGGGGGTCTCTGGTCTGTGTTTCTTCTTCAACTTTCCAGACTTGATACAAGGAGCGAGGTGTAACACTCAGATAACATGTTTTTAGTTTCCTCCCGCTGTTTATTTTTTCCCATAGTTGGTTCAAGACTTTTTATTTACTGTGATAGCAGAGGACTCTGCAGGACTGGAGAGATTACCAAGTCTCACGCTGTGTGAGAGTTCCCCGAGTTGCCCGAGTTCCCTTCGAACTGCTGTGTTTTCTAGTCCTGCCTCAGCAGGTGTGAAGCAGTGTGGAGATGTGTTCCCAAAGATAAAGCGCTAAAGTCTGATCTCTGACCCCAGAAAAGCTGCTTGTGTGTGAAATCTGTGATTTCCTCGTCACGTGCACCGCATGCTCCAGATATAGAGCGTGGTTTCGTTCCCGCCCTTGGAGGGAGGAAAGTGAACCACGAAGAAGCAACATGCCTCACACAGCAGCCCCCTCGCCGTTGGATTTCACAGTAAAAGTTGGTTAGAAGCCACACGCATCGTAGGGACCGCCCAGCACTGCTTTGACCTACAGCAGCTGCAACAGAGACCTCGAGGGAACAGCTCCTGTGTGGCCCTTTAGCAGTCAGGACTTGTTCCCTGTAACCGGCTGCTGCGTCGGCCCCTTTCTTTGCCGCCCCTCTCTCTGCCCCCACACCCTGGCTGGGTGGGAGCCGACGGGTCTCCAGTCTCACATGCGTCTGTCCCCTAACAGTGCACTCTGGATGACGCCACCGACGAATGGGGAATAAAGGTGGAACGCGTGGAGATTAAGGATGTCAAGCTCCCCACACAGCTCCAGAGAGCTATGGCTGCAGAGGCAGAAGCATCCAGAGAGGCCCGAGCCAAGGTCAGGTTTTCTCTTTGTTTGTTTTACTCAATGAATTTTCTTTTTTTGAAATTCCACAAAATTCACTGAAAACCAATTGAAAAAATCCTACAGGGTATAGTAAAGATGGAATCTCTCCTCATCACTCTGAATCTATTTACCCAGAGGCCGCAGTCTTAACAGTTTTGGTTTGTCTTTTGATTTTTTTCCTTTTTGAGACAATGTGGCTGCCTAGTTCAGGCTGGCCTAAAATTCTTGGCAATCCTCAGGCCAGGGATTTAGCTCAGTGGTTCCGGCGCCTGTCTTGCAAGCTCAAGGACCTGGGTTCGATTCCCCAGTAACCACATACCTATACTGGGTGTGGAGACTCACACCCAGCAGCAACTAGTATCACATACCACAGTGCCAGGCATGGTGGCTCACGCCTGTAATCCCAGCACTCGGGAGGCAGAGGCAGGAGGATTGCTGTGATGTGAGTTTGAGGCTGAGCTCAGGGCCAGCCTGAACCATAAAGCGAGACCCTGTCTCAAAAACAAAAAACAAAAAACAAAAAAACCCCCAACCTCTTGGCAATCCTCCGGCCTCAGTCTCCTGAGTGCTGGGATTACAAGTGTGCATCACTCCCAGCACTCTGAACAATTTATTGGGCGTGAATTTTATCTGATTAGGTTGTTGGGTAATTGGCTGGTTTTACGAAAATAGGGTCACTCAAACATATTGTACACCTGGCCTTTTTCATTTCATAGTTCATGGGCTTAGCACTGAGGGCATATTTGTTAAACTAATTTAGAAAAGAAGCCAGGCACAGTGGCATGCACCTATAATCCCAGAATATGGCAGGCTGAGGCAGGATGATTACCACGAGTGGGAGGCCAGTCTAGGCTACATACATAGTAAGTTCAAGGCTAGCCTATACTACATACCAAGACTCTGTCTCAAAAAAAAA
>PVIR01020886.1:0-30070 GCA_004026965.1 Petromus typicus | reverse complement strand
CAAATTCATTTTGAAGAAGAAAGGCTAGCATGTAGTAAGTAGCTCAGTGGTAGACTGTTTGCCTACGGTGTGGGAGGCCCTGGGTCAAATGCTAAGTGCACAAAAAGAAGGAAAAGGAGGAAGAGGAGCAGGGGGAGCAGGAAGAAAATTGGATGTAAGTGGTACGTACATGCATCAGGATTCATTGCACTAAACATTTAAGATGGAAGTGGGTCCTTACATCCAAAAATATAAAAACATGTAATGAATTCTTAAAAGCTAATGAGAAAAACTAAACAGCTAATAGATGAGCAGAATAAACATTTTAAAGAAGACTGATAAATATATGCAGATGTGCACAAGTTCATATCTAGGAAGTGCAACTTAGGACAGCTGAGTATTCCCTATGTTTCTAGCAGAATGGAGAAAATGAAAAGATTGATTACACCAGTTTTCCAACTGGTGGGAATATACATCAGTAAAGCCACCAATTTAATTTTTATCTGCTGATTAAAAAAAAAAAAAAAAGACCCTTAATCAATGACCCTGTATTCCTGTCCTTGTGTGTGTATTCAACAAAAGTACAGTTATGCTAAGAGACACAGGCAAGAGTTTTACAGTGGCATTCTTCATAATCATCCAAATGCACAGCACAAATATTCATTAACAATAGAATAATAAATTAAGTGTGAGCTCTTCATACAAAAAAAAAAAATCTCACAGCCACAAAAAAAGCAACAAGCTACAGCTTCACAGAACAGTGTGGATGAAACTTGCAAACATAATGTTGAGTAAATAAAACTAGACACAACAAATAAACTAAATGATTCCATTCATATATATATTTAAAGCAGGCGAAATGAAATGGCTGTTTAAGGATCATGCCCAGTTGGTTGTGACAATATAAAGAAGAAGAATAGAGTGTTACCATGGAAGGCTGTGTATCAGGCCGGGAAATGGCAATTTATGAATAGGGCAGACTGCAGGATGATCTGGAAGAATCAGACATTATGTATTTATGGGAGAAGCTGAGGACCAGCCGGCTCAGGAAAAGAGTTGAAGGATGGGGAAGAGCCACTCTCCAAGCCCCAAGAGGACTGTGTGGTGTGAGCTGGACAGCGGGGCTCCTGGGCGAAGGGGATCGCAGGCAGGCCAGGCTGCGGCAGGAGTTGCTGGTGGAGGGAAGGAGCTGGTAGGCCGTGTCTCTGCAGAGCTGTCAGGCCGAGAAATTGCAACCCAGTGTCTGGTGGTGAGTTGAGGCCACTTTGACTCAGCATGGCTTACAGCAGAAGGCAAATCTGGATGTAGTACATGGGAGAACAAGGACAGGGGCCCCACATCTGGCTCACTGTGTCTGCCCATGTCACTTCTGCCTTCCAGAGCTCACTTAAAAAACCCCCCAAAAACTGCCATGGTGAGGTGGGGTGGGGAGAGAAAAACTGAGTTAAGTCAGAGGCCTCCAGCCCAAACACTGGGAACAGATACAGAACCAGTTGATCCTACCGCCATACATAGGGCCTGCAGGGATTTCTGGGGGCTTGACAGTGTCTTGGTACCAGCCCTGGGAGGTGGTTACGTGGATACTCACTGTGGAGCTGCACATGTTTGTCTTGTGAACTTGATGTATGTAATATTTCAAAACCAAAGTGTAAAAACAAAATAACCGAAAATCACATAGAACGCCTCTCTCCCCACTCCACCTTCTACTTGAAAGCAGCCCTGCTATTGTGTGCTGACTTCTGGAGAGGAGAGAAGAGCAAAAATGCAAAGAAGAAAGGCTCTTCCCCCACTCCAGCTTTTTGCATTTCGAAACGTAAGCTCTTCTGGTAATGGGAAATGGTACAAGCACTATACTATATTGAGAAATGTCAACAATGGACTTAAATGAAAGGAAAACTCAGGCTGAGACATCACTTGGGTAAATTAAACAGTGTTGACTTACCGAAAGTAAACAGAAGGAGGCATGCGGTCAGAACAGGATGGGGGCAGAGAGGTGACCAACATCAAGGAGGGCCGCCACGATGGGCTCCCACCTGTGTGTGGCACAGTCTGAGGGTCACATCAGACCTTCGTGAGGCTGGACTGGGAACCCCCATTAGTGCCAGGTTCATGGACTGAAGACGAATGCTGTTCTACTTTCTACAGCAGGGACCACTGTTATCTGCCATATCAAGGCAGCTACTGCCAGATATAACACAGGTGCAGAGGGTTGGCAAGATTATGCACCTGGGTCTGCCTCACTGGGCAGGAGTCCTTTATCAGTGTCAGGGTTGCATTACACGCAGTACACCCACAGAGGGTGTGATGGTTTGGGTCTAACATGTCCCCCTGAAATTTCCTATGTTTGGAAAGTGACTGGATCATGGGCACCATGCTCACCTGTGGATTTATCTCTCCATAGCTAAATGTGCCATTGGCACATAGGGCCTGGTTAGAGGTGGATCACTAGGGGCAACTTGGAGGGTATATTTTTGTTTCTGGCTTCTTCCTTCTCTTTCTGCTTCCTGGCTTCCAAGTGAAAAGCAGTGATTCATCTGAACTTGTGAACTGGGTCACCAAATCACTTCCAAAAATTTTGGGTATTGGGGGCCGGGGAGTTAGCTCAGTGGTTCCGGTGCCTGTCTCGCAAGTGCAAGGACCCGGGTTCGATTCCCTGGTAGCCACATAACAATACTGGGTGTGGAGACCCACACCCAGCAGCAATCAGTACCACATACCACAGTGCCGGGCGTGGTGGCTCACGCCTGTAATCCCAGCACTTGGGAGGCAGAGGCAGGAGGATTGCTCTGATGTGAGTTTGAGGCTGAGCTGAGGGCCAGCCTGAACCACAAAGCGAGACCCTGTCTCAAAAAACCTAAAAAAAAAAAAAAAAAAAAAAATTTGGGTATCATTCATTTTCAGGATAAAGTTTGGTGTATTTGTAGTAGGTGTGAAATGGGTTCTCATGAAGAGAACCTTTATGTGTAACTTGGCAATGTAGTGTTCAGGCACCCATACACAGAAAGGCCAGGGATGGCTGTGTGGCTATGGGTGGAATTCTGGAGAGCTGAGAACACATGTTCTAAAATTTGTGTAGGAAATAAAAGTCTTCTTGTAGCTTTCAAGTTTGAAAAAACAAGAGCCAAAAGAAAGAAGGTGATGGGCCAAGGATTTAGCTCAGTGGTTCAGGAACCTGCCTTGCAAGTGTAAGGGCCCGGGTCCATCTAGGCAACCACATACAACAATGCCAGGTTTGGAGACTCAACGCCCACCAGCAATCAGTACCACATTCCCCAGTGCTGGGTGTGGTGGTTCCTGCCTGAAATCTCAGCACTTGGGAGACAGGAAGGAGGATTGCTGTAAGTTCAAGGCTGAGCTCAGGGCCAGCCTGAACTGCAAAGCGAGACCCTGTCTCAAAAAACTGAAAAATAAATAAATAAATAAATAAATAAATAAATAAATGAAAAAAAGAAAGAAAGAAAGTGATGAGCTGAGGGTGGTGGTGCCTCTTTGTAATCCCAGCTCAGCCAAGAGGATGGCAGTGTGTTCCAGGCTAGCCTAGGACACATAGTAAATTCCAGGCCAGCCTGAACTACATAGTGAGACCTTGTTTCCAAAGTAAAAAAGAACGTCAGATGTATGTGTCCAATAGAAGGGTAGGGAAGCATGGAGCAAAGCCATAGGAATGAGAATCATGTGAGACTGGGCAAGAAGATGCATGGCAAGGAGTCTGAAAATGTGTAGGGACCCAGTATGTGGGAAAGGGCCACAAATAGCTCGGAAAGGGCAGATCATTTAGTAAATGACATTAGAAAAACTTGTTTGCTAAAGAAAAAGTTAAATTCCTACTTCCTCTGATATACAGAAGCAAATCTCTTTAGATTTAAGATCTAAATTTGAAAGGTAAAATTATAAAGCTCAAAGGAAAAGTTCTTCAAAAATATCTTTGCAATTTGGGGATAGACAAGAACTTTTTATATAAGACTCCCCAAAAGCTATCTTTTTTTTTTTTTTTTTTTTGGAGACAGGGTCTCGCTTTGTAGTACAGGCTGGTTCTGTGCCCAGCTTCAAACTCACATCAGAGCAATCCTCCTGCCTCTGCCTCCCAAGTGCTGGGATTACAGGCGTGAGCCACCACGCCCGGCACTGTGGTATGTGATACTGGTTGCTGCTGGGTGTGAGTCTCCATGCCCAGTATTGTATGTGGTTAACTGGGGATCGAACCCTCATCCTGGCGCTTGCAAGACAGGCGCCGGAACCACTGAGTTAAATCCACAGCCCCAAAAGCTATCTTTTTAGGGAGAAAAAAATGAATGTATTTGATGAAAACACAGCGAAAGATTTTGCTACACAGAATCTTCACCAATAAAATTAGTAAGTAGGTAGCATTTTGGGATGTATTTCCAATACTATCAAAAATTTTGGGGCTAAATGGGGGATATTAAATATGAATTTTAAATTAAATATTAATTTAATTAATATTAAAAGACAATTGTGTTATGACATATATGTAGGAGGAGGCTTTTGTCTTTAGAAGATTTATGTGGTGACATGCCCAAATCCTAATGTTGGCAACTTGATTTAAAATTTGTTAACACAATACATTTATATATATTTCCACAATGATGGAAATATACCCAACAGTGGTAAAAAAGAGAAAGAAAAAATTGGATGGTAAAAGAGGAAACTAAGCCTATGTATTAGCAGGTGGGTAGTTGTAGGGAGGGCAGGAGAATGGGAAAAAATGAGAATCAAGATGTGTCATGTACTGGCACAAACCCTCAATGTTGGCTCTGATCATACTGTATATATAAAATGTACCAATAAGATCAGTTAAGAAAAAGAACAGGAAGAAAACTTCTGTTCTTTATATGCCAAATATCTATATCTATATCTCTATATATTCAACACAGTGGAACTGTACACCTAAAAATAGTTAAGATAGTAAAATGTATGTTATGAGAGGTATTTTTCCCACAGTGAAAAACAAAATAAAATAACCTAGTCCTTAGTTTAGAGGATTTTAGTCAGTTGATAGGTTAAATTACACACACACACACACACACATGCGCGCACGCGTGTGCGCGCGCATGTGAGCACTCAAGAATATATATTCACATTGAATAGCATGTATATATGTTTTAATATGTACATATACTTATCTACCTATATCTATGCTAATAGGAAGAGAAGAATGAAGCATTTGTGGAAAGATAAAATTTGGAAAATCTGTAATAATAGTCAAATAACTTTGAAATTCTTCAAAGCAGTGAAAAGAAAAAGTAACATATAGGCTCTCATTGAAAATCAACAATAAAAATGAACAGATAGAAAAATGAGCAAAAGACCTCAAGAGGCAATTCATAGAGGAGGGACTTTTTTGGATAATAAATTCATGAAGAAATGTTTGACATCACTGATGTCACTGGAAGGAAAATTAAAACCAAAATCAGATGCACCCTGCCATCGAGGTGTCAGATTTTGGGGTACTGCACCATTTCATATGTTGGTGAAGCCAGAGCCCAGGAAACATCATGTTAGTCCAGTGGCCTTAGCAAATGATGCAGCTGTGCAGCCTAAGGTTGGGTACACAGGCACCCTTGGACCTAGCCATTTGCTCTCAAATGACAGAGAGTCTCAGTGGGACAGAGACACGTGTTCAGATGCCCATCGTAGCGTTGCTTACCTGAAGAGGTTGTTGATCCATTAGGGGACTGGATCAGGCAAGTGAGGTGGACATCTGTCAGTAGGGGTCAACTTCCTACCCTAACCTTGACTAGAACCAGAAGCGAGAGCTTCAGCCTGACCCCAGAGAGAGGGGCAAGAGGCATTAGAACTGAAGTATAGTGGAGAAGGTTTCAGGAAAAAAATTGGGGAGTGCTGGAATTAGTTTGAATTGAAGGAAATAATACAACTATACTGGTTTCATGTTTAAATTTATGAATATAAATTTACTCCTGCCACATTGTCATCAGCTGCCACGAGACTCCCTCTCAACTGCCTTTAACACATAGCACTGGGCCAGGGATTTAGCTCAGTGGCACTGTGCCCACCTGGTAAGTGCAAGGTTCTGAGTTGGATCCCGGTACTGAAAAAAAAAAAAGAGTTGGGCCCATCACGGGAGGAGACTGGGCACAGGGAAGTCTAATGAGGGGATATTTTTGTATGTGGAGCCTGAGAAATCCCATGGTTTAGCACATATGAGATTTTATACATGATCTAAAAAAGGATTTTCAGAAATCCAAGTACTTCTGTTTTTGAAGATAAAAGTATTTCTGTGTCTAAAAAAAAGATTCACCGTTAGGGTGGCTAATATGAAGGCTGAGTGCTGTGTGAGGATGGGCGTCCTCTAGGGGGTCTGATGATGGAATTTAGACAGTTAACTGCGTTCTTCGTTCAGGGATAAGTGATCTTTGTGGGGGGGAATAAAAATAAATAGACATTTATTATGGACTATGTACAAATTTTGTGTATTGAAAACACACAATGTAGTTTATGTAGCATGTCAAAAAAAATCCTTCAATTTTAAGTAAAACTAATATCAGTTATTTTTGTAGGTGTTGTTCTCTTTCAGCTTTCAAAGGAAGGTAAATCCCAACGCTTTTGTTTTGCTTCCTTTAAGGTAAAGGGCTTATCTCAAGCTGGCTGCAAACAAAGCCAAGGACACACAGATGTTTTCTCTGTAAGGCGTCAAGAAAGTCTCTGCCTGTTGAATTTACGCAGGTACAAAAACTTGGCAAGAGAATGGTTCTGGGCAGAGCGTAGAACTGAGAAGAACCCATCCTGACCCCTTGGGGCTCCCAGGACTGGATCAGCGGGAGGGCAACACTAACCCGACCGGGTGGCCACCACGCGTCAGTGGCCTTGAGGATCTGACAGTCTCTTGTATCCTCTCCTGAAGCCGCATCAGCCTCGACCCCGTTGTGATGACACCTGAGATCCAGAGGGATGACAGCAGCTGAGCCACCAAGGTCACACAGCCCAATGGCATGCTAGGGGCTCATGGGGGTGCTGGGATTCCAACCCCAGTCATTTCTACCATGTGGGGCTGCTACACTCAAACAAAAATAGAAATATATTTTGAAGCTTTTTCCCAGGCCTCAAAAGGACTCCAGCTAGCTTGT
This sequence comes from Petromus typicus, assembly GCA_004026965.1. NCBI lineage: Eukaryota > Metazoa > Chordata > Mammalia > Rodentia > Petromuridae > Petromus > Petromus typicus. The sequence continues at coordinate 22,988 of PVIR01020886.1, read as the reverse complement.
CTGAGCTCATCCCAAAGGTATCCCATCCTCAGTGCAATTCTCTGAAGCAGTCTGTAGAAATAGGTGCCAGAACAGCCTCTGTTTCAGAGTGAACCTGTCCATTTCCAGTCAGGGAGATCTCCACTCAGTATGCAGACTTTTATTAAGATCCCAGCTTCGGTTCAATATGTCAGGTTCTGAAAAAATGTAGCCGTGGACCCTTGTGGAGAGAGAGGCTCCACTGCTGATGTCCAAAGAAATGAAGCTGAAAGAAATATCGCCTGCTTTCCAAGCCCTCGAGAGGCTGCGATATGGAGGCCCTTTGCTGCCAACCTTTCAAGATTCCTGGTCTGTGTGAAGAAAGAGACGTCTCCTGCAGACCCAGGCTGATGAAAAGCAGAATATTCCGACTGACGTCCACCCGGATGATGAGGAGGAAGATTTAATAGCCTAACAAATGAACCTCCTGAAAGAAAGTGTCAGGCTGGCGATTTTCTTCCCTCGGGCTTTCTTTCCTCATCACCCCACCCACCCCCACATACTCACATTTTGGCTTCTTTAAACTTCAGGAGGAGAGTTGCCAGATAGGCAAGAAGAAGAAGTTAAATTAAATGGATTCTAAAGCTTTCGTTTTCAGACACTAATAAATTAGGTGACTGATAAGGCATTGGTGAAAAGCTGCAGAAGGCCAATTTTATAATGGCTCTTCCTGCCCAAATCTGCTCTGGCCTTGATGCAATTTGGGGTTCTGTGAGGTAGGGAATTGTAAGAGCAAGGAGTGTGTGCATGTGTGTGTGTGTGTGTGTGTGTGTGCGTGCGCTATGCGTGCTCGCGTGTGCTCTCTCTCAGTTCTCCTATCCTGGGATGGAAGAGAGAAATTTGATCCAGGATTCAATGTAATTAGGGCCAACAGATCGTTCTGCTTCCAGATGAAAAGTTTGTTTCAGACAGACCAGCTTTACAGCGATGTGGCTGAAAACCCTGATGGTCCTATTAGGAGATAACAAGTCTTCATGCTGTTCATCTGTGGCTCATTTGGCTTTGCCTAGTGTTAGATTCTGTGTGATTATGAAGCCCTTCCTTTGGCTTTTTCTCCAAAAAGGGAAATGACTCATATGCTATAGCCTTGTTATTTACAGAAAGGTGGAAAGGTCTTATAAAGAAAGTTCTAAACTATAATGTTCCACACTGAGACTAAGTTTTTCCAGCCAGTTCTATCTGCATTACATTCTATCTACCTATATTCACGTGTTCCTTCCTTCATTCAGTCCATCTAATGTGGCATCTATCTATTACCTGATTATTCAGTCAATAGCTATGAAGTACCTAGTATCTTCCAGGTTATAGGAGAAGCCCAAGATAAAACATTTAAATTGCCTGGCAGAATTCCTGGAAGAAGCTCCTGGCATCTCTATTTTGGAATTGTGACTCCATAGCCCCTATTTGTTAAGGATTTATTGTGCTCTAGGAAAAGTTTGTGATCTCATTTAACCTTTATCTATCCCACTAGCACTTATTCTCCATCTTACAGGAGAGGCTCAGAAAAGTTGAATGATTTTCTTCACAGCTATTCACAACAGGATTCTAATCCGGCTTCATCAAGTCCAAAGCCAGCTCCTCTTTCCTTAACCCACAGCTGCCCTGAGTACCGATGCCAGCCCATCACCTGGCAATACACTTGGCTACTCGTGCTGGATCTTGTGACTGGCTACCATCCGGGTCTCTGGGGTACTGGCTCTTGCATCCCCCTAAACCCGGCAGGTAACATTTGTTTCCACAAAACAGGGTCCTGAAGAGGAGGAAGAGGCATCCTTACCTCTCATGTCTTCCCACACAGACCCTCCGGCCTGGCCGGTCTCCTGTCTCTCTTTTGAGCACCAAGAGGTTGTAAAGAAGACATTCCTTTGCTACCTTTTTGTTTTGTTTTGTTTTGTTTTGTTTTTAGGGTTTTTTTTAGTTTTTTGAGACAGGGTCTCACTTTGCAGTTCAGACTGATCCTCACCTCAGCCCCAAACTCAGCAATCCTCCTGCCTCTGCCTCCTGAGTGCTGGGATTACAGGCGAGAGCCACCATGTATAGCACTGTTGTATGTGGTTACCAAGGATTGAACCTGGGCCCTTGGGCTTGCAAGGCAGGTGCCAGAACCACTGAGCTAACTCCCTGGCCCTCCTTTGCTACTGTAAAGGCTCATCCTTCCTCCCACTCTGGATCCTATTTCCTTGCCCTCAAGGGCTTTTCTCCTCCAGTCAGCCTCTTCCCCTGCGTTTGTAATCTCCCTCTTGCTCTGCGCCTATCTCTTAGCAGGTGAAGGGCTCTCCAGTCTCCCTATTAAACCTCTTCTCTGCGCCCACTCTTCCTCCAGCGGCTGCGCCATCTCCCTCCTCCTCCTGTCAGCTCAGCTGTCCCTGCCCCCTCCCACCCAACCTTAGCCTCTTGCTGACGCTCACGTTGAGGTCACCAGTAACCTCCATGTGACAGGCCCCACAGCTTTCCTCTCTTCACCTTCATCTCTGCAGTGTCTGATACAAAATATGCTCCCTGATTAACAATGGTTTGAGTGACGATTTTTCAACTTTACAATGGCAAAAAAGCAAAATACATTCAAACAGAAACTAAGCTTCAACTTTTGAATTTTGATCTTTTCCTAGGATGGCACTAGGGACCATAGTCTTGTTTCTCTGTCTTGATTCCGGGCGGCCCAACAAGCCCCAGCTCCTAGTGAGCCTGTGATCCGAGAGAAAACAACCACAGTCTGCATTGCCAGCACTTTTGGGTGTAAGTAATCAATTCCGTGAGATAATTAATACTTTCTTACAAGATAGACCTTGTGTTAGATGGCTTTGCCTGGCTACAGGCTAACAGAAGCGCACTGAGCATGTTTAAGGTGGGTTTGGTGCATTACGTGCATTTTTGACTAGTGGTGCTTCATAGATGTATCAGGATGTAATGGCCTTATCAGCTGGGCATGCGCCCTCCCTTCCCTTTGCTCTGAGCACGTACAGATCAGCTGGAGATCATGGAACCCACCTTGGGTAACCCAGGCTGAAAAGTATTTAACAGAGGGAGCCTGCGGCTCAAGGTATGGGAAGGCAAAAATTCAAGTCAGCAGAAACCTGCTGCAGCAGCACTGGAGAACTGTCCTGCCTCAGCGTGGCTAGGATGCCACGCCATGACTTCCGGCTCCCCGCCCACACTGCCCCTGCTGCAGTCCATGACAGCCCAACCAGAGATCAGGACCCTCAGGGGTCCTCTGTCAGAGCTGTCACATAGAAGCTATGGGGAGACTGCTTGGAGCGCAGCAGGCTGGGCCAGGTCCTGTCTTTAGGCTCTTGAGCAAATGTGCTGGTCAGACACATCTAGGTCCCTGCACACCTGAGCCATAGGGTGATGGGGGGCGGAGCTTCAGCTTCCTAGAGTCCCCCAGGCGTGAGGCTCACAACTGGGGTGGCGATGAGATCGAGTGATCCTCCAACACGTGCTCTTTTGAGTCGTGAGCTCTCTCGGAGTCATACCTTCTCCATGTCCCTGGCTCCTGACTATGTGAAGGCCTCAGAGCAAGATGCTAATCAGAGACTAGGCTGGGTGACCTGCTGCCGAGCGGTTTATTCCAGGTGATGGCACAAGGTCCAGGCCTCGTGAAGCACAGCAGCCACTAGTCCAACCATCCCTGCCTACCAGACCGAGCTGTAGCCATTTCTGGCCACCAAAAAAACGGCCCCTTCTGTGGGCTGATGTTCACCCTGCAGACTCCGACTTAGCCTGAGATGTTGCTCACTCGAAATGGCCAGGCAGAAGACACCCGTGGCTTCTCACATTCACTCTGAGGCTGGGTCCAGAAATCAAGTACCTATAAACCTGAGATTGTCAAATAGGATCGCCAGCTTCCTCCCAGGCAGGGCTGGAGGCTTCCTTCTCATTCCCTGCGGCCGCTGAGTAGCCTTCCGACTCAGGCCGGAGTCCGTACCCCATCTGTAGGTCTTACTCTGGAATTGGGGACCCCTCCCTGGGGAGCCTGCCGGTCTCCAAGGAACCAGGACACCCATTCTCTGGACCGTGTCTCCTTGTTCTTCTAAGAGGCTAGCTAGCAAGCCGTCCGGATGGCTGCCCTGCCGAGGAGCATCTATCATCCCGAGGTCTGAGTGAAGCGTCCTCGCGGGCCTGGTTTGACTCAGCTCTCTGGGGAGCCCCGCAAGAACTGCCTTGAGGTTCTCCCCCTGGTACCTTTCTTTCATCCCTCTGCCCAGCCCTGCTTCCCCCTCGTCCCCTCCCTCCTTTGCTTTGGCCTTTGTGATTTTCTTCGAAGGAAGAAATTATGTTGCCCCAGGAAACTCATTTATAGCAAAATCAGTGAAAGGTCCGGGCATCTGGCCGCACGCGGGGCTCATTTTCGGGTTATGGCTTTAGCATGCCTTCATCTGGCTCAGCCCAGCCTGAAACCTCTCCGCGCCAGCATCACACCTGGTGTCGGCTGGAAGGGAAAGGACTTGAGCTTTTCATCTTCCGGGCCTTTTTGTTATTACTGGAGCCGAGGTTGGCTTGGGGTGGGGGCGGGAGGGGGCTGGGAAGCAGCGCTGGAAGGTGTCCCAGAGACTGGGAAGAGAGCAGCTCCCGGGCTCCGGAGTAGCTGTCTCTCTTGCTCCTGGATGGAGCTCCAGGCCGGCCAGGGCGCAGCAGCAGGGCAGACCCAGGAAAGAGGCCCCCAGCGGGAGCGAAAGACCTCTTCAGGCCCTTGGGGATAGGCATTTTAAGTGCCTTTGGCTTAAGTGAGAGAAATGTAGAGAAACGAAAATGAAAAGGGTTAAGCTTGGAAAACCATGTGTTAGATTTCCCGCGTAGGGAGATTGCTTTTTGGGATGGTTTATAAGTTAACAGTTAAGATTTCCTTAAAAGCTGGCTTATTTTATCCTTTAGTTTTTTTTTTTTATGTAGATTTGAGAAAATCCAAATTACTCTTTAGCACGCTTAAGAGGATTGTGTCTATCCTGTGTTTCAGGATCTTTATGGTGTGCACATCTAGTGAAAACCATTTCCCCTAAAAATACTAAAGGAGGGCATTGCGATGGGATTTTAAGCTTATTTAAAATTAATTGCAGACTCATTTCTTTGCACTTTGGTGATAGGCTTTCCCTTTTTTTATTATTAATATGAAGAAATGGTGCAGGCTCTGCCAAAAGCCTGAGAGGAGTAAGTGGCCACCACAAAGCTCCTGAGCCGCTGACGCCTGCCTGGCTCTGCCTTCTCCGCTGACCGGGCTGCGGTGTCTTTGACTACGTGGACCTGAGCTGCAGGTGAAGAGCTTTGCTCACCTGGGCCGTGCAGGCTGCCTGTGTCCTCTGACTCCCCTCCCGCCCAACCGGCCAGCAGCATCTCAGCAAACACACATGTGGCACTTCGGGGGTCACTGAAGGACTGAAAGGTGGTGGAAAGCAGAGAATAGGAGGGGGGTGGGGTGCTGATGTCTGAGGGAGAAGGAACAGGATGGGGTACAGCTCAGGGGCAGAGCTTGGTTTTAGTTTGTGCCAGTCTCTGGGTTCAAGTCTCAGCACCCAATAGAGAAGGAAAGGAGGAAGGGAGGGAGAAAGAGAGGGAAGAAGGGACAGATAGGACTTGGCCATTTGTGTCAGCTAAGTAGTGTTACTCCGAAGGTCTTGGGAGCAGTTATTATAACCAGGTTATTGCCCACAATCCTCTATTGAAAAATATGGTGGCCTGGAAGAGGGGTTTTCTGGGAATGGCCTTTGTAAGTCTTTGTAACAGATACCTGTTTATTTTAACCTGGGACCCTACATGGAGGGAGTGGCTTCCTGGAGGTCAGACAGCTGCTCAGGGCAGAGCCAGGATAGACTCCAGCTTCTGATCCCAACAAGCCAAGCGTGCTGCACTCTGCGCTGATGCTCTTGGGAAGGAGGTTCTTAGATGGGGTAAGGAAGGATCAAGGCTTTGGGGACCAGGAGCTATTTGGAAAGTTTTAAGAGTTACGGCTTCTTCCCACTGACAGCTTGAGGTATAGGAGGGGTGTAGCACTGACCAACTGAAATGATTACTTTCTTGGCTTTTCAATAGTTGGTTTGGAGGCTAAATTTCTCATCACTAAGCCAGAAAGCAAGTATACATCCCTCACTGACCATGGTGACTATAGGGTCTTTTCTCATTAGCATCTCATTTAGCTCCCACAAGTCTATGAGTCCAGTTCCCATATACCACCATGCTGCAGGGAAGTCCACAGGAGCAATATGGAAGCATCTTCTCCTGTAACCATCCTGTGGGTCCTTCGGCCACAAGCCCCACTGCCTGGAGGACCGCAGAGAAGCTCAGCTCTCTTGGTGTCTGTTTCAACTCAGATCCCACATCCAGAATCTCTCAAGAAGTCAGGATCTTCTCCTTTCCTGGTACACAGTTACCATGGTTACTGGCTGTGGGACCCTTGGGAAGGGATCAGGACATGGTTTATTGTCCTCAAGACAGCCAGGGTCCTTCCTCGAGGGCCTCTCAGTGCTGGGTCCTAGACCTGGAAACTGATACAGAACAATCATGGAGTGATGGTGGCTTCTTCTCACCAGCCCACTGTAGGATGGGAGGAGGTTACAGCAGCCAAACAACCCTGAAGTCATCTGACTAGTGGGTTCCCAAAGCACAACCGAGCAGCAGTCACCGTGACCCCCACCTGGGAGCCTGCTACACTAATTGTGTCTACCTCACTGCTGTTGATGAGACCCACTCTTCAGACCAGCCTTCTGGAGTCCTGTCAGCCCTACTCAGGGTTCTGGGCTCCCAGTACCTGCTGCCTTCAGCCCTGTCTTGTAGAGTACCTCAACCATCACTGAGCTATGAAACACTGTGAGTGGTCCCCACAGGGCCATCTTTATTGCCTCATGGAGCGGGTAGGCTCTTTTCTTTGGTGAAATAGTGAGCTCTGTGCTTTCATGAAATACATCCTTTCAAACATTCCCCTTTTCCTGAGAATCCTACCTCTTCCTTGATACTGTGCTGACCATCCCAGCCTCTCCACCTCCTAGATCATAGAACCATAATAAGTCCAGCCTAGAAAACCCCTCAGTAGGAACTTAGGTCTGGTTCCAAAGGCCTTTTGCCAAGATACAACCCTGACTTATGGCACAATCCTTATCAATAAGTGTAAGAGGCACTCAGTATTGTCTTAAGCCAGCCACACTCAGCCTAAACTCTCAAAACCCACTCCACTCCGTGCCACGCTTCCCGCAGGTGTTCAAGCCAGCTGGTGACGTTCTCTTGACGTGTAAGAGCTGCTTCCTTCCAGAGTAGGACCGGGCCGCACAGCCTCGAGGATACCCAGTCCTGTCCCCTCTGATACAATCCATGAACCTACATCGTCACCCCAAGTCCACAGTTCACATAGGGCTCACTGTAGCTGTACATTCTAGGGTCTTTCACAAATGCATGACGTGTATTTTCCATTATGGAATCAGAAAGAACTGTTTCACACTGAGCTACACAGCGAGATCTTTAAAAAAAAAAAAAAAGTAAAAACAAAAGGCCAGTGGTTTTTCCAGATCTTAGAATAAGTGCTGACCACAAGAGTGTGAGCTCACTGGGGACTTGAAGGAAGTGAGTGGCTGACATACTGAGGGAGGGGCTTTGAACTTCTCCGGGACAGGAAAGAATGCTTGTATCAGTTAGGATTGCATTTGGGTGCAGGTGGTAGTAAAAAACAAAACACACAAAAAAAGAGAAAAATTCAAAAAAGTGGCTTAAACAAGCAAGGGGGTGGGGAATTTAGCTCAGTGGTTCTGGCTGGCATCTGCCTTGCAAGCACAAGGTCCTGAGTTTGGTCCCTGCTAACCACATATAACAATGCTGGGTGTGATGACTCACGCCCACCAGCAGTCAGTACCACACACCACAATGACAGGCGAGGTGGCTCACACTATAATCCCAGAGGCAGGAGGACTGCTGTGAGTTTGAGGTTTGCTTGGGCTACATAGTGAGCTCAGGGCCAGCCTGAACTAGAGAAGAGGCAAGACCCCAATCTCAAAAAACAAAAACAAAAACAAAGACAAAACAAGGGGCTACTGGAGTGTCCCAAAACTGTTATTAGGGACCAGGTTGTTTCTGCTTTTCTTTAGTATGTGGCGTTAGTCCTCTTGGTTGCTTCATGGCTGCTTCTCCTCCAGACATCTGACCTCTGTTCCAGGACTGGGAAAAGGGGAAGAAAAAAAAGACCAGATGAATGAATTGGTCCTATTTCAAAAAGTTTTCTTCAGAACTCTATCCAGTGACTTCTGCCACGTGGAGGTCACATGCCACACTTAGCTGCAAGAGAGTCTGGGAAGGAGACTATTTTATCTAGGCACATTGCCTCCCTGAACAAAATAGAGGTTCTATCATTAAGGAAGGCTGGGAAAATGGTTATTGGACAGGCAATTAGCCATGTCCGCCACAAAGCTCATCTTAACTAGAGCTAAGTGGGCTGGGAGATCCCAGGAGCCATCTGGGTTATTTGGAGATGAATAAGACAGCCCTTGAGGAGTTCACAATTTAGAGGGGAAGACAGACAACTAATTGGAGCAACAAGAACATGGAATTACAATTTAATATAATGCGGTAAGGGGAAGTAATGAAAGAAAGCCCAAGGGGCTATAAAGCACAGAGCAAGACAGGCTGGACAGGGCGGGGGAGGAGGCACTGAAGCAAAGTCAGTAGATGACAGTGTGTCTACTAGATGGGAAGCAGAGGCCTCAGTGCAGCGGTCCCTGTATGTGAGGTGCATTGTGGGAAATCACTACCATTTCTTGTTGAGGGACTCTCAGCTCTAAGGTGGAAGGGGACAGGATAGAAAGTGGGCCGCATCACATCAAGCTAGGGTATGGGTCTTGCCCTTCACCCAAATGGCTCTGAGGTAGAGATTCAGGAGGGAGAGGAGGAAAGATGCTCTCTTGGCATGTGGGGGATGTCTGCCCTGGCCTTCCATCTCAGTTGCCTAGGTGATGACATATGGAATGGTGCTTTTGACTAAGGCTGGCCAGAGAAGGGGAAGAATGTGTGTGTGTGTGTTTCCATCTTGGGGACCCAGTGGAGATGAGCCAATGGCTGCACTTCCCAGACTCTGGAGAGACCCACAGTGGTGTCAGATCAAAACAGATCCTCCATTTCTTGCCAAGGAGGAAATAGCCCTGAGGTTGGGAACGTCGACTGTCCCAGGTCCCACAAGCTCAAGCCTGGCTGAGCTGACGAGCGTGAAGGTCTGTGCTGGGGGAGGCCTCTTGCTTACTGGGGGTCAGGAGGAAAGTGTCTCCCCCAAATAGCTTGTGGCCCTCAGCAGCGAATGGGGTCCTTCTTCCATCTGTGGTCGCAGAGGCGCACACAGAGCAGACCAGCATATTCTAGCTCTCTGATTTCCAGGTTATCGTCCATCTTACTGCACCCTGGACGTCGATGGTTGTGGTCCTTGGACCAGGGAGCGGAAGGGTCCTTCCGGTCGTGGTCCAGTCGCTGGGGGTTGTTTTGACCTGGCTAGGCTGGATAGACTCCCGAGCCGGCCGGCAGGGGGCGCTATGCAATCAAGCAAAAGCGGCGCGCGCTGGCGGGGCGGAGCACTCGGTGCAGTTGCAGGAAGTTTATACCTCCAAGATCACTTCAAGGTGCAGCTCCAGGTCAGGAGAAGTCGCCTACGGCTGTTGTCGCTCTTTTTGCTGTTAGGTGGCAGCAGACAGCCTAGCCTGCTTACCCGCTGGGAAGGCGCGCGGGGGAGGGTGTCCTTGTGGTTGGAGCCCACATTGGGCACTGAGTTGTCTCAGATGACTCCTATCAAGATCAAGGCCACGAGTGCTTCCACTTAGCAGAGATTCCTGCAGGCTGAGGGATGGCGCAGGCAGCGAGGCAGCTTTATTTATTTCACTTGGAGGACGAGGGCCAGAGGCCCGTGGTCCCTCGCACGACTGGAGCTTATTTTTCCAGCTGCTGGGTAGAAGGGTGGCACTGCCGCGGGTCTGAGCTCAGATGTGAGATTCCCAGAGATGCCTGATGGCTGTGACCGGCCCACATCCGGTGTCCCCGAAGGACAGGAGGACGGGACGCCCTGGAGGGCTTCTGGAGTTGCACTAGCTGGAGGTAGGAGGGCTCTGAGGCTGAGCTTGACTGAGGAAACAAAACTTCCCCTTGGGTGCAGGTGTGGGGAGGAATCCAAGGATGGGGGCGGGGGAGCAGGCTCAGGACCCCAGACCTCAAAACCGCTAAGGTGGGACCCCAGGGTTCTGCCTTCTTCGCTCGGCCTCTGCCCTGTGGCCTCCCAGGATCTACACCCTCAGTCCCGGTTGTGCAAATGTGTGATCTGGGACCTGTCACTCGTACCCTCCTCACCCCCCTCCCTAGTTCCCTCTCCTGGGGTCCCTAATTCCAGAGGAGGAATTAGGGCTGAGCTTGATCTATCGCAGTACCGCAGTCATCAGGGCTGAGTGACGTTGGGAACACAAAAATAGGGGTCTGGGGAGAGGCTGAGGTACCTGCAGTCTAAGAGACAAGCTGTCAGTGAACCTGGAACCTTGGTCAGGGCAGCTGAGCTTCAGTCTGCAAGAAGCTAAGGCTTCCCTGAGACAGGAGGCTCAGTGCAGGTGCCAACACTAATAATCTTGATTGTAAGCCATTACTTCCACTGTGATTAGTAGCGCCTCCCTTTATTGGTGCCTTGGGCAGCATCTACATCAGTGTTTCCAACAGTCCCTAACATAGGACTGTTATTCCCATTTCATGGGTGTCAAAGTTGAGGCTTCATCTGTTGACCTGTACTGTTGGCAGTAAAGACGAGCTGTGTCTTACCCTGGGCCCAGCTGAGCGGTACATGCACACCTCATGTTGAGCCTGGCACACCCTGGGGGGTAGAGGCAGGCAAGGCATGCCAGGCTCCAATTTATGTCATGGAGCACGTGTGCCCTCCGTGGGCTGAGTCCCTTGTCTCTGTCCCACAAGTGAAGGTCAAAGTCAGGACCTGAGCGAGAAAGGAAGCAACATCCCAGCCCGGATCTTCTGGCCCCACAGGAGACCTGGAGCTGCCTGGCTATGCATGCTGGGAGTTTGTGTCCCTCATTCCTACCATGGGTGGAAGTTAAGGCTGGTGGGTTTGCAGGTGGATTAGGTTTGAAAAAGAGGACAGAAGGGAAGGCTCTGAGCACACTGGGGAACTTCAGTGTGGAGTCCTCGGGGGTGGGGGGTGACCACTCACCCTGCCTTCACATAAGGCCCGTCTAGAGTCCCTCCCGCTGCACCCCGGTGTCCCTGGCCTGCAGCATCTCTTACCTTGTGACCTGCTACTTGCCCAAAGAGCCAGCTTGAGCTGAGTCAGGCACACTCAGAAAGGGCCTGGCACCGAGGCCACGCTGTTCAAGAGCAGGTGTGTGCTGATGGGTAAGGCCACTTGAGGTCTTTTTCAAGAGCTGTTCCCCTCCCACACACCTCCACGTTCCCTGGGGTCTCTGCTGCAGCTCAGAAGTCTAGGTTGGCCCCAGTTGGGGCTCTCATTGCACCCCAAGATGAGGCCCTTCTCTCACCTCCTCCACTCATGAATTGGCCAAGCCAGAAATGGAGCAGACAAGAAGTCCTCCTTCAGTGCAACTCTTTTTGATTATCCCTTTTCCTCTCCCCCACAGGCAGGCATCACTGTGGAGGCTGGAGATTTGCCTGAGTCTCCTCTAAATTCCAGGCCCTCTCCTCACTCCCAGATTTTATCTTGAGGTTTTTGAAGATACTTCTGCAGCCATTTTCCCAAGTGTCCCAGATGTGGGGATGGCCCGATTAGCCGGGATATTGCAGTGTACTACAGTGTGCCACTGTTATTGAGGGTAGGGTTCATTCTAGACACTGTATGGAATGAAAAAGACCAAATTGCAAGCGGAGGACCTATACATGCACTGCAGCAACAATAAGAAAGGAAAGAAAACTCCCGGCAAAGCGGTCGTACGCACTTCCCTTTGGGCACGTAATCTCAGCCAGTTTCCCGGAAGTGTGCATCTGTTTATCAGGCCGCTTACACATTTCGCGGTATTGTATGTGAGGCATCTGCTTCTCCCACCCATGATATCTCGAATAATAACAAAGACTGGTGCCTCAGCACGGTGAGCTTGTTCATAACTTACTGCACACTACGTCATACTTGTACATCTCACTCTCTCTCCTTCCCACCCCTCTTGGAAGTAGGTGCCGCCATTACTTCCATCTTACAAAGGGAGGATCTGAACCTTAGGCAGAACAAAACCACGCCCCAGTCCACACAGCTCAGACGTGGTGGGACAAACTCAAACCTCGGGGCCCGGGGTTTCCCACTAGCAAGGGCAGGGCCACGGCTCTCAGAGTCGGTTACTTCCCCGGCTCCTGGGACCCTGCTGCAGCCTAGCGGGAACTCGAGAACTGTTTGTTGAATGAATGAGTATATCAAGGAGAATCAGTGGTAGGCAGCGAGTGTGATCTTTCTTTGGCTACGTTCCCTGTAAATACAGTGAGGGGAAGTGGAGCCGCAGTATTGATCTTCACTGGGAACAACTCATGGGCATGAATGAAAGGCTGCAGATTCTGTAACCAAGCTGAGTGGCCGCTCCCTGGCCAATGGAGTTTGATGAGATGGGGCTGGAACTAGAGAGAAGGACCAGGAGTCTGGGGAGTGACTGGGGACCTCCAGCACTGGGCTGGGGGAGAGTCATCTTAAGACTTTCAGATTAGCAAATACCCTGTAGGATGGGAAAGCAGCATTGACTGCAGGAGGACTGGTGGGGAGAGAGAAGACCATGGGACAATTAATTGTAATCCATCGAAGTGGGGTTCTGCGGGTGAGTTCCACCAGGGTTTCTCAGGTGGGATGACTTAACCCCTCAGGCAATATCTGCCAGTGTCTGGATATAGTTTTGGGAGCCACTGCTAGGGTTTGGGGTGCCACTGGCATCTGGTGGGAAGAGGTCAGGGATGCTGGTAAATCCTACAAGGTACCACACAGCCCCCACAGCACAGAACCGTCTACCCCATGGCCTTGGAGCTCAGAAGCCAAAGCTGGATCACAGCTGCCTTTTCCCCCGAGACTCCACCCCTCTGTGGTCTCCCCCGGGTCCTACTCTCTGCACCTGTCTCTGCTACTGTCCCTTCAAGATCACAGGTTGACTGTGGAGATCAGTCTGGAGATTCCTCCAAAAACTAGTATTAGAGGTCCCATTTGACCCTGCTATTCCTCTACTAGATATATACACAAAAGAATTAAAAGATTCATATCACAGTAACTTATGTGCACCCATGTTTATAGCAGCTCACTTTGTGATAGCTAAATCTCAGAAACAACCAAAATGTCCAACAACCAGAGACAGGATTAAAAAAATGTAGTTCTTTTACAGAACAGAGTATTACTCTGCCATAAAAAATGATAAGATTGGATCATTTATACTCAAATGGATGTACCTTCAGCATAGCCTCATATCTTTCCTCTAGTATGAAAAAATGAAGATGTAAATGAGTTCTAGAATGTACAGTAGATATTGTGAAATAGAAAATATTCAAAGGGAAATGGAGAGTAGGGGTAAATAACAATGGCTAAAATAATGAGATGATAAAAAAGAAAGAAAACAAAGCTTATGTATATAGGAGGCAGGGGTTGTAGGGTAGGTAAGGAAATGGGGAAAAATGAGAATTAAATTGTGTCATATACTGGTACAAATTCTCATTGTTGAGTGCAATCATGACGTGTATATATAATGTACCAATAAAGATTTGGATTTAAAAAAAAAAATCACAGGTTGGACCCAGGCAGGACTCAGCCGTGGGTGCAGGTCTCTTCCTTTCTCTAGCAGATGCTGGGGTCCTAGCATTTATGCTGCTGTCACTTTAGGAGTCACCAACAGAACAGAGAAAGAGTTATTGTCCCATGAAGACACAACTTTCCAGCGGCCCTGCTCTGGGAGCCTAGCCCCTTCTGCTTGACCGGAACTCTTGGGTTCAGACAGACAGTGCCAGGGACCAACCTGGCACAATCTCTTAGGGGAGAAGAGAATTCTGTTCCTTGCTGTGTCACTCCAGATCTTGCAAGGAGACCTCAGGGTAGAAGGAGATGTGCCATAAATTTCATGGAGGTGACACGGGGTAAAGGTAACAGGGCAAGCAGCAGGCGCAGTGGGAGTCAGGACCCTTTTATAGGGCCCTGACTGACTGATTCAAAGAGAGATAGATGTGTGAGGCCATCTCCCAGTTGGAACCCATGTAGAGGGTGCTGGGACCCTGTCCTGGTCCTCCTGGCTGTGGAGTGACACCGATCATGGACTTTATTGGAGCCTCTCTAGGAACCCTGGACAGCCTCACTTTCCTTTCCTGGAGCCAGGAAACTGGGCGAGCCCAAGCCCTGTGTAGGGAACGTGAACGCGCGAGATGACAGCACTTTGATTCGGTTCGGTTTGGGCTGTAAAGCAAAAGGGATCTGGGAGACAGAGTCAACAGAACTCCAGTGCAGGGACATCGACATCTCTTGATACCCGTGCAGATCATCCTGCAGCCGAGGTCAACGCCGGCTGGAGTAAATAAGAGTGTAACAAGGTCTTACAGGCATACGGCCACTACCGTGTGTTTTGGTGTAAATATAGACTGCCACGGGGGCTGAGGTGTGTGTGGAATAAGGCTGAGGGCTGCGGTGAAATAGAAAATATTCAAAGGGAAATGGAGTGTACAGGGACTGGGCTGTGAGAGCCGCCGGACAGACTACGGCTGATTAAAAAATATATAATAAAAGAATAGAAGATGCGTCGCCCAGTCCACGGCTCTGTGTCTCTTCTCTGGGCCGCCGAATCCCTGCGAACCTCCCTGGCTAAAGTGGTGATGAGACACTTCCTCGGCTTATCGGGCACATCTGCCCCTGGATACTGATAGGGCATCTTCCCCAAGGTTCCCTGCCCATCACCTCTGGGTGCCAGCTTGGGCCCAGGCTGGCAAAATTGGTTTTTGGTCCCCAGTTGGCCTGAACTTGCTTTCTCCACCTTCTTGGATCTCAGAGACCTTCAGCACCTCCTTTTCTGAGCTCCTTCAATTCACCCCTGTTCCCAGTGCCACGAGTCATAGAAGGAGCAGGGGCTCAGAACAGCCCCAGACGTGACTTTTCTACATTGAGCCTAGCGTTGGAAGGACTCGAAAGATTTGATCCCACCCTGATCCCACCCTGAGACAGATCCTTTACTGTCTGCTACAGCAACCCCTAGCGACATGCGGCTATATACATTTCAATTTTAGAC
This sequence comes from Petromus typicus, assembly GCA_004026965.1. NCBI lineage: Eukaryota > Metazoa > Chordata > Mammalia > Rodentia > Petromuridae > Petromus > Petromus typicus. The sequence goes on along the minus strand of PVIR01020886.1, from coordinate 7,788 downwards.
CGAGACGTCGGATTGCGTGTTCTCGTCTCCCAGGAGGGTCCACTGACCTGGAAGGGAAGTGGAGGCATTTTACAGTCAGGCCTAGGGAGCATGAGTATCTCTCTTTAGTCCTGGTCACCACCCTGTCTGAGGGGAGAGCCAGGTCCTAAAGTCCCTCTTGGTTTGCAAGGAGATACACTGAACTTTGCCTCATCTCTAGAGATGTGGGCCTTGAGGTCACAAAGTCGGGGACCAGAGGGTCCTGGACTCACACTTCCCACGGCAGTTGGGTCATTTACTAAGCAGAACACTCCTAGGGAGCCGAGGAAGAGAGTACCGGGCTGTGAAGGGTGAGGGGCAACGGCCCCATGGAGAGAGACGGGGTCCTCCTAGGGTCCTGGGGGAGCGGGGGGTGCGGCTTGGGAAGTGGATCTCAAGATGCTGAGGGTGCTTGGTGGGAAAGGGGAGCCCAGGAAGGCGCTCGGGGACGAGGTAGGGGTGGAGGATGGAGCTCTGATCATGGGGGTGTAGTCATGTGGAGCAGGGTCGGCAAACATCTCTTGTAAAGGGCCAGTTTAGGCCTTACAGGCCCCATGGTTTCACTCACAACCCTCTACTCTGTGCTTGCAAGGAAGCAGACACAGGTGACCGGAGAGCAGACATGTATATGTGCCCCAATGACACAAAACGGTGGCAGGTGGGTGCACACTGCGCCTGAGTGTCTGTTGTTCTGGCTGGCTTTGAACTCACGGCTTAGCCCAGGCTGGTCGCAAACTCAGGGCACTCCTCCTGCCTCAGCCTCCTGAGTGTTGAGGTTACAGGTGTGTGCTATCACGCCTGGCCTGCTTCCGGAGCTTTCAGAGGCTTCCTCAGCCATCAAACAGGATCATCACAGCCTCCTTCGGGTTGCCCCAAGAATAAATTCACTGAAAGTCTTGGAAAGGCACCTACTGCATAGTGAGTGTTCTTGTCAGGTGTGTTATAAAATTCCAGAATAGATGTCCAAGTTTTTGGTAGCCTCAGAGACTAGCTTTTGTGCCTCAGGTCTCTTCCTCCCAACTCTGGGACTTGAAGAAGGAGTCTTGGAAGCGTCAAGTCCAGCCAGCCTGGACGTTTTGGTCTGGCCAAACGTTATGCAAGCAGCAGTTAATGACTCTCAAATTACTTTCAGACACACATTGGCGCGTGGAGCAGAGATGATAATCTGCTGCTGTCCAAGCACTGCATGTCTCAGTGTTTGAGAGTCAGTCTGAGCCCAAAGATGACGCACAGGGTTTTGTCACTGACAGAACTGGGCTGTGTCGAGGGCCTAGAGCTCCCCAAAGCTGGTCACAGAGCCGCCTCCTTAGTCTACCACCAGTTTCATCCTCCTCACATCACTAAATTGCTCAGGGAGGACTCACACTCGTGACCTTGCTGCTCCAGTGCATGCCACCAACCCTGGCTTTGGTGCCATCATTTCATAGCTGCGCAGTCAACGGCAAAGCTCTTGATCTCTCTGAGTTTGCCTCCTTTCTTTTTTCTTTTTTTTTTTTTTTGAGACAGAGTCTCGCTTTGTAGTTCAGGCTGGCCCTGAGCTCAGCCTCCAACTCACATCACAGCAATCCTCCTGCCTCTGCCTCCCGAGTGCTGGGATTACAGGCATGAGCCACCATGCCCGGCACTGTGGTATGTGTTTCTGATTGCTGTTGAGTGTGATTCTCTACACCCAGTATTGTATGTGGTTACTGGGGATCGAACCCAGGCCCTTGAGCTTGTAAGACAGGTGCGGGACCCACTGGGCTAAATCCCCGGCCCGTGGCTGTCATTTTGATGACAGTTCTGAGTGCCCTATAGCCCGGTCCTCTACCACAGGGCTTGTCATGTGATGAGGGCTCAGTACATACTTAGTAAACACATGAGGAGCCAAGGACCCTCCTGTCTGAGGGGAGAGCCAGGTCCTAAAGTCCCTCTGGGTTTGCAAGGAGACACACTGAACTTCAGACACACTTAAGGAGCTGTGCTGAGTGGGGGTGGGTGCTCCGGCTTGCACACCCCACCGCTCTGCCTGGAACACTCACTATATGACCCCCATGTCCCATCACCAGTGACAGCCTCCTCATCTTTCCTCCTAGTAGCAATCTTGGCTCGGCTGTTTGTGAAAACCATCATGGAGTTCTTTTACCTTCCTGAAGAAATCCTTCAAAGAAGTAAGATTCTGAATTTGTTATTATTTAACTTTCAAAGGAGGATAGAAGGGAAGTAAAGACAGCCCCCCTGTGTGTCCAAGGACAGGATCCTGCGAAACTTGGGGTGCCCTTCAAACTCCCCCACCCCATTTCTTTTTCCTCCTCCTCCTCTTCCTCCTGCCCCATCCTCATTTTTGGTGAACTCTGCTTAATTAATTTAAAGTGACGATAGTCTCAGATGAAGCCGTCAATTAGTTTCAAATGGTGCAGCTGGGCCACCCACCAGGAGAAGATCATATTGCAGTGACAACATTAGAACTTGAACAACCCTCAACAAGGCGGGGGAGGGGGCCCCTAAACCCTCAAATAAAAACATATTTCCACTCCAGTCCTTGCTGCAGCCCTTCCAAAAGTGGAAACAGATGGGAGGTGACTTTGATAATGAGAGAGGCAATCAACTTTAGATTAAAAAAAAAAAAGGAAAAGAAGAAGAAGAACTAAACCCTACCCAAAAGGGATGGGTCTGATGATAAAACCCCAGACACATAATGTTCCATTTAAGAGGCTATTGACATATTAGCCGGGAACAGAGGGGGTTCTGAGAGAGGTCAGCCTCTCCTCCGCAGCCCTCCCTATTGTGTCCTCGCCTCAGAAACCAGAGCCCTCAGATTTCTAATTGAAACCACAGTGGTGTCTGGACGCTGGCAATGGTCAGGTTTCCCCTGGAAATCGCTAAGTGTCCTCAGGAGGATTCCCCGCGGCCTGCTGCTGCTAGGTCCTGGAGTGGAGCAAAGACATTTCTGGTTTTCATTTAACTTAATTCTTCTTCTTTTTTTTAGTGTTGTGTGGGTACGCGTATGCGTGATTTTGAGGGACGAGGAGGACAAGATAGAAGGAACACAGAGCAGCCATTTGATGTGGAGAGATAAGAACGCGAAAGCTGCAACCCTGAGACCTAGGCTCAGGCTTCTACTTGGCAACCTGCCCCCTGGGTTACTTGGGACAAATCCTGTTATGACTTCGCTTCCATTTGCTTGTGGGAAAAATGGGGGTGGAAAGCGTATTTTCCGTGGTCACCGTGGGAGTCCAGGGAGCTAATGCGGGAGATGCGCCTGGCGAAAGCTAACTGTCCATCCGGGACTTTTGGTGCAGGAAGCTCTCCGTGATCTGATTGGACAGAGTGCGGGACGAGGCTTTAGCGGCTCTGCTGTTTTCCAGCCTTGGGCTCTGGGGCTGGCTCCTTCGGCACGCGGACACCAGCTCTCCTCCCGTCCTATCCCACCTTCTATGACTGTCCTAGCCACCAGGCTATGAGGAAGAGCCAACCTCTGGGGTGCCCTGTGGACTAGCAGCCCACATTCCTGCCGGGGTCGCATCCTTCATCCCATCAGGCACCGACACATGGTTGCCAGATGAGCCCATGCACACACAAAGGGTCTCAGACAAGGGAAAAGGCGATCTTGCTGGCAAGTTGGGTGATAATGTTGGTTTCTCAGAGAGCTCAGCAAATTCCTAGGGTGCACAGGTGGAAAAGATGGGCCACATGGCTGCGTATCCTTCTGCAGGTTGGCAGAAGCCGCAGAGGAGAGAGAACAGCCAACAGAACACAGTCCTGCATGGGTCTGGAGAACATTTGTGTGTTTGCCAATTCAACCATTTTGGAAAACGTGGAGATTTGGTTCTGATTCAAGCCTCTACCAAGGCTGATTCACAAGGTTATTTTGAAGAATGTTTCTAAGCATCCTGGGGCGGGAATGGGGCCTGTCTTATTCATTATTTGAAGTGTCCAATAGGTACCTGCCCAGGAGAGTTGCACAAGAAATAACAAAAGATAAACGCAGACCTCTCTTGATCTTTTTACCCTTTTGCTGAGCCAAGATGAACACAGTGGATGTGGGTTCAGGCAGGTTGCCTGAGGATGCCCGGGCACCAGCCCACAAGGGACTCAGAGCAGAGTGCTTGGGCCGGAGCTCAGTTACTGTGCACTATCTCCCCCTCTGCACCCGAGCTGTCTGAAGATCTGCCTCGAGGCTTGACCTCCTCTTTTCTAGGGCCTGTTCCCTGCTCTGGGTACTTCTTGGCTTGAGGGCACCCTCTAAATCAGACATTCCCCTAAAACCCAATTCCTGCTGACTCTGCTTGTGTTTCTGGCTAGAAGTTGTCTATTCTCAGCTCTTCTGGGATGGAAGCGGTGCTCATTGGAAATCAGGCTGTGAACACTTAAACCTCATTCTGATGGGCTCATTGGGGCTGGGCCAGTGTCCCCAACAGGTAACAACTGAGATATATCTGTGGGTGTTTGTCCTGCGCTATTGTCGCCGTCTGCCCAACTCCACACTGAAAAATCAAGGCCTCTGGAGGCCTCAGGCTAAGGGGATCTGAAGCTGGCCAGGAACATTTCTTGTGCTCTGTAACAGCAGCCAGGGCCCTCGACGTCTCCTCCAGCCTGCGGCATTATCCATTAGTTGTTTCCTCGACTCTTAGCACTGCAGCTCAGTTCTGGGCCCAGGGACAATCCAGATTCCTCTGCTATTGTTAGAAACACTTAGAAACATTTCCCCTTTCCCCCAACCTCCTCCCCACCCACCCCGTCATCGCTGCTGCCAGGGCCTGCTCCTTGAACAGCTGGAAGAAATTTCTCCTTCATCTGTTCTATCCAGGCTTTCACTAAGCCCCATCAATTTTGCCTTTGAAATTTCTTTTGTGCTGGTCCTCTCTCTCCTTCCCACTGCTAATCCCCGGGGCCTGGCGCTCACCCCTGCACGCCTGAGTGGCCCGGGAACTTCTTGGCAGAGTTCCCTGCCTTTGGCCTCTGTAGCTTCAATACACTGTGCACAGCCAAGCGGATTCAGCTTCCTCCAGTTCTGTTTGCATTTAGGAGGCCTTAGCTCAAAGCCCCGGGTCCCCCAGGGTCCTCGTCATTCTTCCCCACAGGGACTGGGGCTCCCTCCACCTGTGACTTCTTCCGGCCTCGCCAGTTGTCAGGTTCCTGTGGCTGCTGAAACATACTCTGCTCGAAACAGCAAAAGCTTCTTCTGTTACAGTTCTGGAGGCCAGAAATCTGAACTGAGCCTCATGGGCCCCAGGCAGGGTGTCAGCAGATTTATGTTTTCCAGGGTCTCCTGGGGAGAATTGATCCCCGGGGTCACAGCACCTTCTCTTCTCTGTGAAGCAAGTCTCCCACTGTCTTCATCTATGGGGACATTTGTGGCTACATTTGGGGTCTACCTGAATGACCTAAGATGCTCCCCAATCTCAAAATCTTTAGCTTTGACAAATTTTCAAAGCCCCTGTGGCCATGGAAGGTAGTATTTGCACCTTCTGGGGACTGGAATATGGATGTTTGGAGGACAAAAGTATAATATCGGAGTGGGGCAAGCCCTTGCTGTACTGCCCTGTGCTGTTGGTTTATTTTATATTTGAGATCTATTTCCCTCCCTTAGAAAAGCGCAGACCTGACAATAAGCCAGCCACACCAGCTGGGTGCCCGTGGGTTTATGTGAAACTATTTGAAGTGCTGGGATTGGTTGTGGCCTGATGTCCAGGAAGCATTTTCAAGGGTAACTTGGAGCTTCACACCTGCAGCCTTCAACCTGGGCCCTTGGCTTGTTGAGTGGACTGTGTGCCACTCCAGATACTGTTATCGAGAGTTTAGTAGTCAGGCTGCGTATTTAGCTCAAGTGATACTGTGCCTGCCTTGGAAGTAGAAAGACCTGAGTTTGATCCCTGGTACCACAAAGAAATTAAAAAAGAGAACTCAGCTGTAATGGTATCCTTAGGTGTTGGTTTTCCAGGTGGAAATTCCCTGAGGATAAAAACCTTCTCCTTGGGGCTGGGGATATAGCTCAGTGGTTCCAGCGCCTGTCTTGCAAGCACAAGGACCTGGGTTCGATCCCCGGTAACCACATAACAATACTGGGCATGGAGACTCACACCCAGCAGCAACCAGTACCACATACCACAGTGCCGGGCGTGGTGGTTCACACCTGTAATCCCAGCACTCAGGAGGCAGAGGCAGGAGGATTGCTGTGATGTGAGTCTGAGGCCGAGCTCAGGGCCAGCCTGAACCACAAAGCGAGACCCTGTCTCAAAAAACCTTAAAAATAAAGAAAAAAAAAGCTAACCCTCCTTCTTCCATCCCTGTAACTCATTCGTCTCCTGTGGGATGGGGCAAACAGACTGTAGGCAGGGGCAGATATTTAGATTTCATTTACTGCTATCCAGAACTTTAATCTACTTCTTTGGTGACTTTGATCTCATTTTTATAACACACACAATAATTTGGTTAATAATTATATTTAATTTGTCTCAAATCTTAGCTGGTATGAACTTATTTTAAAAGAAGCAAATTGCATCTGTCTTAGAAAACTAGTGTCACTTATAAATAGCACAGAGCTGCAAAAGTAAATATGTTATAAATGAAACAGTGCTATTCACCTAAAATGCAAATAATGAAATGTAGACTGATGAAAATTGAGTTTATTCACAAAGTCAAATTGATTCACAAAAATGAGATCTTCAATGAGAAAAATAGAATGGTCTATGAGAGCAAATAATAAAAGAATATTAAGGCTGTTGTCACTTGATTTGAGAGGACCATATGTTTCTTCATGAATTAGATTAAGAACATTTTGCTGATTCCCTTTGCATCCTTCCATTGTAGTAAGTCATACCCGCAAGTATCAAACATGACGAGTCCCTGGTGTCCTCTACCCAAATATCAAATTTGATGGTGGCTGTGGACTTCTTGATTCCCCCAAATCCTGTTTTCCTGCACCACTGTGGACCCTTAACCTTGACTTTGAGCTTTATACTTTAGAGAGCCCAGCATCTCTCTCTCTCTGTCTCTGTCTCTCTCTCTCACACACACATACACACACACACCCTCTTTGCCACCTAAGACATACAGCTCCTGCTGGCTCAGACCACCTGTAACCCAGAGCACAGCTCTTACCACCCAAGCCCTGGAAAAGCCTCAGCACACCCTGGACCACTGGCACTGGAAATGCTGTATGGCACATGCTTCTCACAGTGTCAGAAACAGACCCTGCTTCTGCTCACAGGGACAATCTGAGCAGAGGTACCCGGGAAAAAGAGAAAGCAAATTAATTAACTTGTCAAATCCTTCCTTGTACCTTGACTGCAGTAGATTCCTGTACAACAAATGATTGTTTCCCAGTTGTGCCAAACATTCATTTTCCTGCTTCTCATCTTACTCCAATTCCTGCTTCTGGAGATAAGGATTAACATAGTATTCACAACATTCACCCATGGATACAGAAGCACTTTGTAAAATAGGGAAAGATCAGTATTACTCATCAGTTTCTATTTACACAGCTCAGGGCATGTAACCCAGGCAACGCACACTTCTGACCCTTACCCTTCACAACACATGGGCAGTGAATGCTAAAACTGGAAGTTGTTTTGTCTAAAAATATTTCACATCTGGTTAAGTTTTTAAAAATCTACAAAGTTTCGGGGGCCGGGGAGTTAGCTCAGTGGTTCCAGCGCCTGTCTCGCAAGCGCAAGGACCCGGGTTCGATTCCCTGGTAACCACATAACAATACTGGGTGTGGAGACCCACACCCAGCAGCAACCAGTACCACATACCACAGTGCCGGGCGTGGTGGCTCACGCCTGT
>PVIR01020885.1:0-30087 GCA_004026965.1 Petromus typicus | reverse complement strand
GTCTGCAGCAAAGGCCTTTGCAGGGTGATGGGGCCTAGAGCAAAGGTGAAGGGGGAGGGCAGGTCGGCAGCCCAGGAGTGGTCGCCATGGTCATCTGTGTCCCCGATGTGGAAAGCAGCTGCTGTGAGATGGAAGCCAGGAGCCCTCAGCCTCCACTACTCCTCCTTCAGGATCCTTTCAAAGTCACCCAGCGTAGGCAGTGGGGGCAGAAGAGTGAAACAGCATTAGCCTTGGGATTTAGATTTAAAAGAAGTCCTTCCAAGGGCTGGCTTGGGGAGCGTGCTGGTGGCAAGGAGGGGAGGTGACAGTGGCGAGCCTGTGGGTCCCCAGGCCTCGGCCTTTACCCTTCCACAAGGCCACGGCTCTGATCTTTTCTGTGTGAAGCCCACGACTCCTTTAGTAACTTCTTAGCAAGCTTCATGTGTGGTATGATGAATCTTTTGGAAATACTGCACTGTCATGGCATTTTTCTGCTCAGCCCTTGTCGGTGGCTTTTCTCTTTGTGAAGGGTTAGATCTACTAACTCGCCCGACTTGTAGGGTCCCTCATGATTAGACCCTGACCTGTCTCGGTAGCCTTCTTCCTTGCAGTTCCAGGGCCGGCTCTAACACAGGCAAGATGGGCGCTTCGCGGCGCTCAGGTCTCCAGCCGCCTTGCTTTGGCCGTGCTGTTTCTCTGGGCTGGGTGTCTTCTTGCAGCTGGCCCTTTTCCCTCAAGGTTTCCTCTGACCACCTCCGTCTCTCTTCTTCATGACCTAGGTATGACTTACTAATGCGGTATCATTTGTTTTCATGCATTTATTCAATTAAATATGTGTACCCTCAAACTACACAGCTTTTTTTTTTTTTTCAACAAAATACTTAACAGACACCAGGCTCATGTTCTCTCTGCTTGTTATTTTTCTTCCTTGCTCTCTCTCTCTCTCTCTTTTTCTCTCCCAGGGCTTTCACACAGAGCTACATCTCATCCTCTGTCGAAATTTCTTTTTACTATGAGATAGTTTTGCTAAGTCACAAGGTTGGCTAGGCTGGGTTTAAATTTGTAATCCTCCTGCCTCAGCCTCCAGAGTCCTGGGATTACAGTCATCGGCACACCTAGCTAGGTTCCTCCCCCTTCATCATGGGGATTGTACAGTGAAATGAGGGAGACGCGGTTTCTGCCTTCATGGACTAAAATGTTTGGTATCGAAGTGTCCTGTTTACAGCCATCTATCTGTACCCTTCCAGAGTTCCACACATTTCTGACAAGAAGTCAGGACTAAGTGGCTACAAAATCCAAGGGCACTCTGGCACAACTGGGTGCCCACACAGGGACTGTGAGATTTGTTTTTGAAATTTTTGAGGCAGGGTCTCGCTTTGTAGTTCAGGCTGGCCCTGAATTCACTATGTAGTCCAGGCCAGCCTCCAACTCACAGCCATCCTCCTGCCTCTGCCTCCAGTGCTTGGGATTATAGGCATGAGCCACCTGCCGGGCATTGTGGTATGTGGTTTTAAAAGTCTTAAAAGAAGGCTCAGGACTCACTTGAACAAAAACACACTGGAATAAAATCAGATAAAAGCTTCAGAGAGACAAGCTGAACCTCTTTAATGAAGTTCCTACAGGATTAGGATCAGAAGATGGTCTTTTTGTTGGATGGTCTACAGTTTGAAGTACAGGCATTTTTTTAGTTTTCTGAGACAAGGTCTCCCTTTGTAGTTCAGGCTGGTCCTGAACTTAGCCTCGAACTCAGCAATCCTCCTACTTCTGCCTCCTGAGTGCTAGGATTGCAGCCGTGAACTACCACACCTGGCATTGTTGTATGTGGTTACCAGGATGGAATCCGGGATCTTGCGCTTGTAAGGTAGTCGCTGGGACCACTGAGCTAAATCCCTGGCCCCAAACTACAGTTGTGATATCTTCCTTTGTCAGAATGCTGTGGACCAGGCCCACTTTTCAGTCCTGCTCTCAGCTGCTCCTTTTCCTCTACTCTATGGTCACTAGTTTTCAACTGCAAAATGGGTGGGATAAGGGGTCTGAACTTGCAGAACTACAGCTGAGAGGGAATTTGAGCTCATCTGTTCACCTTCTGTAAAATCCTACAAAAACAGAGAAAATGAGCCAGACAGGTGAAAGGATTTCATTAAAACGGTCCAGAATCAAGCCTCCTGCCCCACATGATCTGCCCTCTAAGTCTACACAGCACCACTTTAAAGGCCGGGGGTGGGGGGGAATGTTGCATATTGTGACTGTGAGAAAGCCATTTTTGTCAAAGGTAAAAGCTGTCTTGATCTTTATGCATAACAAGAAAGCCTCTTCCTCTTCTGGGCCTGAATTCCTCTGTGGTCTGGAGAAATCTTTAAGGTTCAGTCCAGCTTTGAATTCAGCACTGAATTCTATTAATCAACTACTCTGTCTGGTCAGCCCTGTCTGAGTGACCCTCGGAAACTAAGCGAGGAGGAAAGTGCAGGGATCTTAGAAACACGAATGGACACTGGTTAGATCTGGTCTGTCACAGTTGCTTCGAAGATAGTGGACTTTTGACTTCTGTTGGCCTTCTGTGCCTCTTCTGGGTGGCCAATTTCTTTATTTTTAAAAAGTAGTGTATGTTTCTGCTACTTGACTGTGGCTAGATGGAAATGGAGTTTTCACTTGCAGTTCTAGATTTCTGGAGAACACCTGGCTTTCTAATTACTGGGATCATCATAAAGGTAAGAGGGCACCCCAAGCCCACTTCTCCGCAGCTTATGTCTTTACCACTGTAAAACATCGTATTTCCTGGTCTGTGTAGCTCTGAAGGTTGCAGTAGAGCGTCAAAATGGAAGAGCTTGGTTTCTAAGACTTACTGGATGTCGATGCCTGTATTTTGCATGTAGACAGCAAGCACCTACAGGGCGACCAGCCACTCTTTCCAGAACCAGGGCGTGGACAGCATCTGGAACACACTAGGTGCTCACTAAAAATTTACCAAGTAAGAAAGAGCCCTGGATTAGTCCCAAAGCAATGTGTCTCTCTGTCTTTATACAACTGAGTCATAAAATGAGGAAGTGCCAGATTGCAGAATACACTTTTTCCTTGCCTCTCCTTGCGTTCTCCCATTTGTTCAGGGGAAGGACAACTAACTGGTTTTACAAACTGTCTGCTGCTGCAAACAAAGCAACTGAAGCCTGGATTCTGAACACGATTACTCAGGAGCCTCTACAAATCCCAGCATAGCTTTGGGGTTGTATCTGATGGGAAAGGACACGAATTAGCTATGCAGGGTCTATTTCTGAGCCAAGCCGGGGGACCTTATAGGCTTGAGGAAATCACTTCACTTTTTTTTTTTTTTCTCCTCCTGGTACCGGGGATTGAACTCAGAACCTTGTGCTTGAGAGGCAGGCACGGGGCCACTGAGCTAAATCCCCAGCTTTTAACTTCACTTTTTGATCTTTGGTGTCCCAAAGGGTAAATAAGGGAATTGAACTAAATTCTGATCTCAGGTCTCTTCCTTCCCCAGGAAAAGGAAAATTTTCTGTGCGTGGGTGTGTGTGTGTGTGTGTGTGTGTGTAGATGGGGATGGAACCCAGGACCCTGAGCTTTCTAGCAAGAAATCTACATCTGAGCTACCTCACTGCCCAAGAAAAGGCATCTGTGAAAGTATTTGACCCTAACTTGCTCCGAGTTACCCTCCTGTCCTTCTCAAATCCTTTGAAGACCCACAGGTTTGAGGTTTATCTTCTTGAAGCCATCAAGCAATAATTGCTGAATTTCTGTTTACCACTAATTGGCTGAAATCATATAATCCCGCATTTCATCATCTCGAAAAGCAGGGGTTAGACAAAGCAGTGTCTCAGGTATTTTCCAAATATAAAAATTCTATAATTCTAAATTCAGGTTCCTGGCAACTGTCTTCCCCACACCCTAATGTTCTTCAGAAGGAGTATGACAAATATGCTGGCCTGTTTGGAGTATTTCCTAGCAGCAATGATTATCTAACTGTCCCCTTAATGAAAAAAAGGCAGAAGAAAACAACTGCAACCAAAAGGAAAAAAAGAAAGAAAAGCATCTCTTTAAATAAATGGGTACCCGACCAAGACTTAGAAATTGACTTTACCTGCAATTTTCCCTGTGGTTTTAATTTGTTGAGAAAAGATCAAGAAGACTGAGATTATCATAGGCCATCTGATAGCCCAGGTCGGCTCAAAGTTCAAGACGTGATGGAAATGTGAGGGCTACTTGTGTTGGCAAAGCCTGAGCAAACACAGCTAGAATCTGTTCTTAAGGCACAGCCTGGAGAACAGCTTTTGACAAGTTGTCTCTGGTCCTGGTTGTCCAAACCAGTCTGTATTTGGGTGAAGTTCATTTGGATTCTCTATTTAAAAAAAAAAAAAAAAATCCCAAATCTAACCTGGATGGCTGCCTGGGCACCGCTGAATCACGGGTAGAACCGATTCACCCATCTCGAGAGCCCATGATGTTGAAACCTGAGCCTTTAATTTAAGTGTCTTCCTCAGGAGTTCCACGGAGGAAAATCCTGTTTTGGAAGCCACAGAAGAACTACAGGCTGGTGGGACTCATTACGATAGGAGTTTTTCCACTTGGCTGCCCTGTTTATGTACATACAGTCAGTTTCTATCTTGGACACCCTTCCCCTTAATCAGAAGAGGTGTTTCGATCATATTCATCAGCAGGATGTCTTGTTGACCCCTAAAGTGCCACAAAATAGTGCTTGGGACAAAGACAGACACCTCACCAGGAACTTCAAAGCAATTTTTTTCCCCCAACAAGACACTGTATCTTCCCATGATTTGCAAAGTGTAGAAACGTCCTCCTGCCAAAGGAGCCGGCAGGAGAGTCTAGCTTTGCCAACAGTCCCTCCTCTAGGTCGACAAGTTTGAATTGCTCTTTCCCAGTTGGCTCCTCGGAGCTTTTCTCTAAGACTGGCGGCCATCGTACTTGGTGATATTTTACATGATACCTAACAAGCTTCCTTCACCTGTCTGCTGAGGTGGAGGGAGAGAAAATAAGCCAGAAGGAAAGAACTCATTTCCTCTACAAAACCAGTCTCCTTCGTGCCAGAACCCATGAGCTACACCAGCGCATTTTTGGCCGATGGAAGCCCAGCGAACCTTGGAAGTTGCGCGGGACTTGCGTGAGCCGCTAGCAGTTCCGACTGTCAAGGTACAGGACCCGCACTCCGCCTCGGGAAAATACTTGCAATCCCTCCCGGAGCAACAGGGGCCACCTGGGGAAGGAGAGGTCCGGGTCGGGGGTCGCAGGAGGGGAGAGCCCCCCTCTCCCACGCCCGGCTCCAGCGGCTGCTCTGCCTGCGTGCGCGCACGAGCCTGGGGGAAGGAAGATGCCTCTGACATTTCCTTCTTGCGACGCGCAGGGAACTTCATGCGGAAAATCCAGAGGGGCTGAGCCCAGCGCCCCTCACTTGCCCCACAGCCCGGAGCCCCTCAGCTAGGGCGAGGGGCACTCACAGGCCAGCCCAGCCTGTAGATATTTCCCGGACCCCGACTGTACCAGGGTCGGGGACATGCAACTCTCGGCTGCCTGCACTGCAAGCGCGCGTCGTCCTGGTGGCTGAGAGCACTCCCAACTGTCACAGAATGTTTTGGAATAACCTCTCCAAAATGTTACAGTGTTAAGTGTCTTCCTCCGCCTCCCCTACCCTCAAGCCCCCCAACACTTATTTAAAAAGAATCCATACCCCCACAAGCAAACTTTTAAACATGTACAATAATAAAACCAACTCACCAAGTTAGAAGGGAAGAGAATAAACCCCAAAAGGCTCCCAATTAAGGCGGAGGCTTGGCCTCCCCCTCCTTATAAGCCGCTCCGTAACATGAGAAAGGTTTAACCCCTTAAGGCGTGGGCCCGAGTCTGGAGCAAGTTGGCCTGGCCCCGGCCCCCGACCCGCTCCCTCCAGTCCGTCACACCCTCCCCCCGCCCCCCACCCCGGCCGCCTGCGCTCGGGCCTTGCGTGCGCCGCCCGCGCCCCGGCCCCGCGTCGCGGCCGCCTATCTCTTATTCTATACCGGCTGCAGCCGGTCTCTGCTGGCCTCGGGGGCGCGCCGCCGCCGACCATGTGCTGCGAGTGCGGAGCGCCGCCAAAGAGGGGCCGGCCTGGCGCGCGCGCGCCGACCCACGTGGATCGGGGCCGCGCCGGGCGCGCGCCCCGCCCGCCGGCCGCCCGGGCTCGGGGGTCACGGGAGGTAACGGCGTTGCCGTCCCACGCCGGCAGCCCGCGCCAGGGCCGCCGGGGTCTCTGGCCCGAGCGTGTGGCTTCTCCACCCGAGCGTCCGGAGCGCCCGGTCCGCGCTGACCCCAGCCCTGGCACGAGGCGAGTGGGAGCGCGAGCGTGCCGGGTGCGGGGGGCGCTGGCGACCGCTCCCCTTCCCGAAGAGCCCCCACTGTGCGCGCCACCCGCCTCGCCGCGCCCCGAGGACTTGGGGAGCCCGCGGGGAGGGGCGCGCGGCGCGGGCGGCTGCGGCGGCGCCGCGCTCGCCCCGGGCAGAACAGGTTCCTTCCAGTTCGGGTGTGAGCGGCGCGCGCGGCACCCCCCACTTTCGTCAACTCGCGCCTGCACCCACAGTTCCCCTTCCGGGGGTGGGCAGAGTGCCGCAGTGGGCCCCGGGGAGCCAGCCGCGCGGCTCTTTCGGGTGCCTCGCTTCCTTCCCCCCTTTGCTGCAGCGGCAGCAGCTATAGCATCCGCGCTGCGCGGGAGGGACGTGCGGCCGGGCTGAGTCAGCATCCCCGGCCCGGGCCGCGCGCCCGCCCTTCCCCGCGCCGGGCGGCGGCGCACAGGTGCAGGCTCCCTGGCTCGCTCGGGGGCCCCGCCGTGAGGGACCCGCACGCTTGAAGGCCGGGTGTCCCTGGTCGTCTCCAAGCGCCTGACCTTAACGCCACTCTGAACTACCCTGATGATGCATGGGAAGCCCGAGTTACGAATTCCTCACAGGCACCAATCTTGTGTCAGAGGATCTCAGGCATTTCCGAGCCCAGCGGCGCAAACTTAGCTTCTGATTCTGCACATCACAACCCCAGGGCGCTTTGGAGCGTTCTGGAGCAAAGGCCATGTTCTTCGGTTGTCCTGCGGACTTTGGTACGGGTCGTTCCCTTGAATGGAGTCGCTTCAGAGAACGTGGCTCTAATGTGGGAAACTTAGGAGAGCCTAGTTTGGGAATGTGTACGGAGGGGCCGCGGGGAGGGGCCAGCGATCTGAATTTTAATGAAAAGCGTCCCTTGGTCGCTGAATTCCCTCAGTTGGGGATCCATTTTGCTAAAAGCCATATTTTTGCTGTGAATGAGTTAAGGCGTGTGAGCTCGTTCAAAATGCCGGGCGTGGTGTCTCACACCGGTAATCCCACCACTCTGCCTCAGGAGGCAGAGGCAGGAGGATTGCTGTAAATTCAAGGCTAGCCTGGGCTACATAGTGAGTTCAAGGCCAACCTGAACTACAAAGCGAGACCCTGTCTCATAAAACTAAAGCAAAAACAAAACTGAAGGTCCTGTAAGCATAACCTTTGATATTTAGGGCCCTATATTTTAGTATTGGGAAACTCACATGTCCATATTTGATCAAGTGAAATCTAGCTGGGGACAGGGCTTGATTACTACTAACATAATTACTCTTACTTTTTGTTAGCATTAACTATAATTAATTTCATGTTTTCTTTGTCCCCCAAATTGCAGTAAGTGGCAGCTATGTGACTTTTGTCCCCATCAGCAACCTAATATATTTGATACTATCTCCATTTTACAGATGAGGAAAGTCAAGGTGCAGAGCACAAGAGAATGACCTGGGTTGGACCACATTTGTAGATACACGGCAATCTTATTTGCAGCTAGAGCTTATCCAGAGTGGCCACTGGCCATCTGGGTCTGGATAATGGAGCCTTCCGGGCCCTGCCTTCTAACCACAGGCTGCTGATTTCTGCTGGCCCTAGTTGGAGACTAGCTTTGCCTCCTTCCCTAGTGAGACCCAGGAAGACAACCTCTGCTTGTTTTCACTTCTCCAGGGAAAGCGCTGCATTACCATGCTAATCAAAACCCCCCAAACAACATTAACTGTGTTTGGTTCTAAGTGAGAACAAAAGAACCTTTGGAGTCTGGAGTACAGGGATCCCAAGAGTCAGGAAATTCAGTGCAGGGGTCAGCCATCTCTTGGCCTCTATGTGTAGGTCTGATGGAACCCAGAGTCTTCCCTGGCCCTTTCTTTATGGAGGTCAAAGCTGTAATGGTGCCCTGAAAGGGTCTCTCAGCATCTTTTGGGGAAAAACTGGCTCCCTGGAGATGTCCAGCACTCTTGTCTTTTCTAGTCCTCTTGCTTGGCGTTATTTGCATGAGAACAGATTGCTTTGTGCGAAGTTGGCCTGCTTGTTCTCCAGCCACGTTCAGTCCCTCGAGTATTTGGGCCGGGTTGCTAGGCAGATAGGATCCTGGCCTGCAAATAAGCTCCCCACATTTACCAGCCTGTGCGAACTCCAACTTGGGTGAGTGGATTGAAAGGAATCTGGTCTGGAACACAGAAGGAGGGTCCAGCAAGCTTGTGTTTAGCCACTGGGTCTTCAGGGCAGCCCCAGAACAGGAGAGTTTCTTGTGTGGGGTGGGGTGGGGGTTGTTCTAGGGGAAGCTTCCTTCACTCACCTCTCCAGTCTCCTCCCTGTCTGTTGTCCTTTCAGCTAAGGGCCTCTGTTCTAGGCAAGTTTGTAATCCACTGAAGTGCACTCTCGTTTTAAAACTTTAATGGTGTCCAAGTGTGGTAGTGCATGCCTGTAATCCCAGCCACTTGGGAGGCTGAGGCAGGAGGATCCAAGTCTGAGGCTACGTTAGGCAGTGTAGGGAAGATCTTGCTCAAAATAAAATTCAAACAAGTCTTTGAGTGGAATTCGGCTGAATGCTGGGGTACCTGCCTGGTGTGAGGCTCTGGTAGCCCAAAATAAAATGAAATAACAAGTTTAGTATCTGCATCTCTAGTGTTTTCAGCAAACAGATGGTCTATGTAGATGTGCTGTGTTAACCTTGCTGCTTGGGCCCCCTTCACCCCTATTTGACAGGTTGGTAGGCGGACAGGCCTTGGGTTCCGAGACACGGCTATTTTTCGATGATCGTAACAATGACGATACCTCTGTGTTGTGATGATGCTTCTGTGCATTCGAGGGACCCAGCACTGTACTTTGTCTCCTGAGAGGCTCCGTAGAAGGCACCAAGCTGTGCTGTGGGTGTTGGGGGTTGTGGGAGATGGAGATTAGCAAAGTCCGGTGGGGGGTGAATTTGGGAGGACCAGCAGGACAGAAATGAGGAAATGAGAGGGATGCTGAGCTCCGGATGGAGCAAGGCAGGAGTGGTGAGGGCTTGCTGTGTTGGGGGACCGGGAGGACCTGTAGCAGTGGGGGCCTGTGGTGATTTGCATGTGACCACATCCGGGTACTGTTCCGGACAGTAATAAAGATGTTCATTCTAGAGTAATTTTTATTTTATTTCAACGCTAAAGTTCATCCCCCAACTTCTCAGTCTTCCTAGTTTACAACTTTTGTCAGTTTTGCCATCCTCTTATTGCTTAAAAAGTAAGAAAATAGCAATAGAGAGAAAACATTGCCTTAGGGAGGCTTCTATCGAGGGTCTCAAGCCGATTGCAAAATCCTGAAACATAGATGGAATTCTCTTTTTTTGAGATAGGGTTTTGCTTTTGTAGTTCAGGCTGGCCCTGAGTTCAGCCTTGAACTCACAGCAATCCTCCTGCCTCTGCCTTCTGAGTGCTAGGGTTGCAGATGTGTCCCAGTACTGTGGTATGTGGTTACCAGGGAATGAACTCAGGCCATTGCACCTGCAAGGCAGGCACCAGAACCACTAAGCTAAATCGCAGGCCCACAAGTTGGAATTCTTAAATCACATTTAATCATGTTGTATGAAGGAAATTTTAAAAATTAAAACCTGCATTATACCGAGCTTTAAGATGCAGTTGTGGGTCATGAAATCAAATTGGAAATGTTGGAAGTACTACATACAGAAGCACTGGTTTTGTGTTTTGATGACTCTTCTCCTTTTTTGTGGTACTGGTGGTTAATCCTCCCCCCAAATTGTGATCCTTCTGCCTCCCCCCCCAAGAAGCTGGAATTTCAGGCATGTGCCACTGCATGGCCCCTAACCACCAGCAAGGTTAGGGAATCAAGGTTTCTTGGACAATCATTGAGGTGGCTTCACCTGTCATGTTTGCCAAGGACTTGTGCTGTCCAGGGACTTGATGGTTTCCCCATCTTGTCTAAACATGCACTGCCTGGCTCCCTGCGACAATGGGCATGGTGACATCTCCATTTTAGCCCTTCGGAACAGGGCGTTTGGCCACTTGTGGGCAGCGAGGGAAAAGGAGAAGAAAGCTAGCAGGCTGCTGCGGTTGGGCTTGTGCAGTGGCGGGATGGCCAGGAGGGGGCTCTGTCCTGGGGTGGTTGGTGAGGACTCCACTGTGAGCTCTGCAGAGATGCACAGCAGGTCTGGGCACCAGGCAGCCCCCATTCTTCTCCCCACACCGGAGTGCATCCACTCAGCCAGCCTTCCTTCTCACCCACTGCCTGGTCCCGTGTTCCGATGGATCCCAGAGGACGCGGTCCCCTGGCCCCAGTATTTACCATCTGCTTTAGTTGATAGGACAGATGTGTGCATGTGGTTGTTACCTACGGAGGCCTTCCATCAAGGGCCATTTGACAAGTGTGAATCATAAGCGAGTGTCTCCCAAGAGGAGTTTTGAGCGTCATCTGAGGTTAGGGAAGTGGTGAATTGAGGTCGGGTTTTCAGGGTGGGGCAGAACCAGCCAGGCGCAGTTGTTCACAGTAGTAAATGTACTCATCCAGCAAATACTGATTAAATGCTCTCCAGGCAAGGTCCTAGGATTAGGCAGCGCAGAAAGCACACAGCTTTTCTTGCCTTTCTGGAGCTGATGTCCAAGAGTGATAGGTCTGTTTGGAAGTGTCAGACAAGTAGTGCTTGGGGCTGTTTCTGATATCGAGATGCAGTTTTTACTTGCTGTTTTCATCTACAAAAACAAAATGCCTCATCCACCCACCTTATGTCTTGATCTTGTGGTTACTGTCCTAAATCAGATCTGCCGGGAGGTGCTGTACGCCCAGAGTGCCTGCTCCCTCTAGGGTCTGCCCCACTCGGTGTTAGCCGAGATGATGCAGCCAGCTACGGGATTGTGTAAGAGGAACCCAGTCTGAAACTTGGTGAAATCCGGTGCAACCAGAATGACTCTTCATTTTCCCTGTGCTGGTGTTCATGCCTAGAGTTTGCAGCTTCTACCTTCTCTTGAGTCAGAATCTAATAGCCAAGCGTGCTGATGAACTGGCACAGCTTCTGCCAGTAGCTGCAGGGAGCCCAGATTTGGCTATCTGTTTGCAGACTAGCCTGGTTTACTATTAATTTTAGTAAGGACTTGGGCTTGCGTAACGCTTTTTCAGAGTATTCTCTAATCCTCAAAGCAGTGGAGAGATGAGTAATAATAGTCAACACTGCTGAGCGTTTACTGAGAGTTCATGTTGGATTATTTTATTCCCTCATAATGTTTTGTGCTGAGGAAGTTTGCTGTGGCTGTTTTTCAGGTAAATGAGGAAACCAAGACAGATTGTACAGCTTACCCAGTGTCAACACAATTAGCAGGTGATGTTCTGGACCCACATTTTTCTGGCAAAAGGCCAACACATCCCCCAAATCAATACTTCTAAAGACAAGTTTTGCCAGTAACTGCTTCGCCAAATCAGCCACCCCACCCTACCCCCACCAAACAACTTGGTCTTAACTCTACTTTTGGGGATTGTTTTGTTTTGTTTTGCTGCAGTGGGGATTGAACCTAGGGCCTTCACACTGACCTACATCCCGTGTTTCCATCCAGTTCTTTTTAAAATTTGGGTCTTACTAAGTTGTTCAGGCTGGGCTTGAGCTTGCAGTCCTTTGCCACTGGCTACCAAGAAGCTGAAATTGCAAGTGTGCACCAGTGACCCTGCTTTTGCCTCTACCTCAGCCGCACCTAAAACCCTCATGTGTTCAGGATGCCATAGACTACGTGGCTCAACCAACAAATGTATTGCTGTTACCTCTGGACACTGGAAATGGAAGACCCAGATGCCAACTGATTTGGTCCCCTGTGAGGTCCATCCTCCTAGCTTTCCAGATGGCCACCTCTGGCTATGTCCTCTCCCAATCCACATGACCCAGTCTTGCTGATGAAATAATCTTGATTACCCTCTCGGCGGCCTGTCTCTAGGCACCATTGCATTGGGGTTTAGGGGTTTGACCTACAAGTTTTAGGGGTACCCAAACCGGTATATAATAGAATTGAATGCATTTCATTGCAGAGGTGGAACAGATCTGGGCCATGAATAAATAAACCTGTAAAAATAGAAAAGGTAGGATAGAGCAATTAAGAGAAAGCTCCCTTTTTTCATACAAAAATGATAAGAAAAAAAAAAAACACTCCGAAGCCTCAGCAACCATTGACCAACCTTAACACAACACAGAAAAGATAAGATGAATGAGACGAGTCTGTGGAAAAAAATTAAACAGATCTAATCTCACTTCTCTTTCTGTAGTCCAGTTTTCAGGGAAAACGGGAAGTCCAGAGAACGTTTTAAATAACACCATCGGGGACATAGTTCACTGAATCCAACTTTAGAAATTTTATAAAACGACTCCTTTTCCTTGCAGATATGTTGCTGGCAACACGATGGGGGGGATGTATAAAGTGAGAAAGACAGGAACCAAATGCAGTATATGGTACTTGGTTGGATCCTGATCAAATAAAGCAACTATTTTTTTTTTAAATTAGGAATTGGTAAGGGATATTTGAAAATAAGAATTTTGGTAATATTGTACAAGGAGATACAATTGGGATTGTAGTTAGATGTAAAAAGAAATCTTAGCCAGGTATGGCGACATAAAAATCCCAGTTGCAAGTGAGGCAGAAGGTTTGCAAGTTTGAGGCCAGCATGAGCAATATAAAGACTGGGTGGATCCTGTTCCAAAATAAAAATAAGGCTGAAGGTATAATGCAGTGTGAAGGTCCTATGCTTCGTCCCTACCCCTGTAACAAACTAATTAAAAACAGAATAAAATGAAATGTTAAGTCAGTGTGGTGGGGCACACTTAACAGTGCAAACTGCCCAGGAGATCAAAGGAAATGGATTGCAAAAAGTCAAGACAGGACAATTAAGGCCTTTTCTCACAGTAAAAAGGGCTGGGGGTGTAAAACAAAAAGGACCTAATGGATATGATGCTCTGCATTCTATCCTTAGTATCAGAAAGAAAAGAAAGAGGAAGAATTTTTATTACTCCTGCCTTTGCTGAGCACTGGGATTACAGGGATGGGCCTCAGTCAATGCCAAAGAGTAGCTCAACTTTGACAACATCTGTAGTAAAATATTTAACAGATAATAAGCAAACATGGTTTCATAAAAAGTCCTCAACAGTTGGCAAATAGGCTCTTGGGGCCAGATTTCAGGAAGTTGATTTTGAGCCTATTCCCCTTGGTCATCTCTGGAATTTTCTTCTCAGGTATAATAGTCTTAGAAGAAGATGGTATTCAGAGGTAAATATGCTCTGTTTTTCTGATCTACTCTCTAGGACCTATAGAATTTCTGCAGGGCAACTGGGTTTTTAGTTGTAGGGCACGAGGCTAATCTCAGGGCTCCCAGATTGGCTTCTTCCACATGGCTTCATTTTGCAATATCTCAACAGGTGATTACAGCCTCAAACTAGACAGGACAACGATGCCCTCTGTGGCTGGGTTTCCTGGCATCCCTGGGTTCCCGGAAGAATTCCCAACAACTAGGTTTGCCTCATGGGCTTCAAACTTAAATAAATACAATGTTTCAGTGATCTAAATGAAATCGCACTCCTAGCAATTCTACTGGATGAAGAATTCTACCAATGATGTTCTTTGCATTTATCATAGAGCTAAAACTCCCCCTCTCTCTAGGAAGATAATCTTTCCATTTTGAGCCAGACCATAGTGATGACACAAAGATGTTCATAACATGCAGACATTAAATAATCTGGACTCTTCTGCCTCAACTGGGCCTGGACAGGGGGAAGTAGAGTTTATAGAAGTCCTTACTACCTGGGTCAGGAGCACAGGCTGGTGCCCAAGGTGGTGCGAGTGCCAGCTCCTTACGTCAGTTGCCCCATGATTCCTCTTACCTCATGTTGGCACCATCTCTCCCCTGGACTCACCTAGGATGATGCCAGGGTCTCCTAGCTCCTCAGCTTTCTGGCTGGCCACCTGGCCCGGCAGGCATTTGCGTGTCTCCTGGAGGGATTCTGGTGCAGTGAGGTCAGACCGTGCTGCCCTAAGGCCACCCTTCAACAACCCGCTTCCCTCAGCAAAAGCCTCACCTCGCTCTGCTACCCCATTACTCGCTCCTCCACCTCCGTGGCGTCTCTTGTGGCTTCTTTGTGGCTCTCCCCGGGGTCTTGCTGGCACATTTCCCCACATGGCCCGCACTGGACCCTCCTGTAGATCCACAGACGAATGCCACTCGTCCTTGACCACTGTCTTTAACTTTGCATCTGTCCTTGTCACACTTTTGAGCCCCTTTCTGCTTTGATTTTTTTTCCCCTCATGATTATTCATGTTTATTTCATTTCCTTACCTTCTCCCTAAAAAAAAAAAAAGGTGACAGGAGGGCAGAGGTTTTTCTGTTTCGGCGACAGCTGTGTGTAGAGAGCCTGGGTTGAGGCCGTCTCCAGCACATGTTTCGTAGACTTTTGCCCGATGCATGGGGGAGTCATTTCAGATCACACGTGGGCTGCTGGTGCCTGAGCCCCTCCTGGCCACCACGGCCTTGTGACTCCCGGTCCAGGCCAACACGCGGACTGCGTTCTGATTTGGCAGGTAGAACAACAGGACTCTGCAAGCAGACACTCTCTCCCCTGATCCTTTGTCCCTTTTGGCCTCAGCTCATCAGAAGCTTTTGTCTCTGGAAAACCAACAGAGCCCTCTGCCAGCAAGGTCTGCACAACTCCTTGTTGTTTCAGCTGTTTGCAGGGTTCTCTAGGAGGATGCTTGGCCGCAGGAGGCCGGTAGGGAGCCAGGGTCAGGTGATGGAGTGAGTGAGTAGCTCAGGAAGCCCGAAGCCTTCCAGCCTGGGGTTACTCAGACACTGCTCAGTGGATCTTCATCTTGCCTTATCTCCTTTTTTCTGACCTTGTCTGAGAGATAAGCCTGGAAACTGAGGGAGGTCAAGCTTTAGCACCTGGAGCATACCTGCTTTTGTGATGGAGAGGTAGCTCAGGGGTAGAGCCCCAGCGCAGGTACAGAAGCCCTGGCTTTTATTCCCAGCACCACAAACAATAAGATATGATGGGAGGTTTGAGGGAAGAGCAATCATCACTGGTAAAGCTGACTGGCAACTCAAGCTTGCCCTACTCCTGCTTGGGGAACATGGAGACGCGGGAGTGGTGGTGGGGCGGTGATACCCCAAGCTTGGAAAGCCCAAGCTCCACAAGGATCTCTCAGGGTTCTGAATTTTAGAGGAACAACCTGGTATTCAGAGCGGAGTGTGTTAATCACGGTGGTCCAGTTCCTTCTACCCTAGTGGAAGGAGGGGTTGGCGTCTCACTTGCCAGACTTCTTTCTCCCTTTTCTTCCTTACCCTTGAGTTAAAGTTTCTTGCTCTATGGGTGTTTTGAAAGTCATTCCTAGAGTTGGGGACATTCACCTGATAAGGTTCCAAGGCACCCAGTGGTAGTTGCTTCAGGGCAACTAAGCTCAAAGTCTAAGCTTAGATCTTAAAGGAAGGTCACAGATTGAAGTCCATCCACTGCATATCCAAGTTGCCATTTTCTTTCAGCTAAACAAACACCAGAGGAACAAATAATAAATAAATAGGAAAGGATTAAATGTCTTTCCAGAGGCTTGAATGTGAAGAGTAATGAAATGGTACCTTGGCTGATTCCAGTTCTATGAAAATGTTAAATACAGTGTTAATGATTCTCTATGTAAATCCTCAAAGGAATGTTTTATCATGGAACTCCAAAGAAAAATAATCTATTTATGTTCCCACCTTAATTTTAACTTTTTTCTTAAGTGAATTTCCCCCCTTGAATTCTTGCACATCGGGTCATTCCGAAATGGATTATTACTAGTAATGAGGCCGGGCCAGTGTTCTAAGCTAAGCAGCTTTAGGAAGAAAAGCCCCCTTGGACTGTTGCTCATGGTCAGAAGCCAATAGAATGAGGCTAGGAATTAAGCAGCAGGTGAACAAGTATTTGCTAAGTACCCGCCTGTGCCAGAGTCTTCCAGAAGGGAGAAGTCTTTGGAGCCTCAAAATCAACAAATACCAGCTGAATCTAATTGAGTTGGAAATAACTCTCCTTTGGAAAGTGGAAGAATTTGCATTTCTGAACAATTGATGCATTGGCTTCCAGATTACCATAACCGTTTACTTGGATTTCCTTTTATTTTGATTAAGGAACTCCCTGTGCTTTTGATTTTATTTAGGTTTTTCAGAATCTGCATACAACAGCCACCTCCATTCACTTGAGTTGTCCCCTGGATTCGCTGATCGGATTACACAACTGGATTAGCACGTGACAGGACCCCAGTAGTATCTCTGCATCACAAATTGTTTCTTTTTAATCCCTTTCATGAATTTTCAACTGAGATGTTTGTTTGTCCAGAATTTCAGCACTGTCTCACATCAAGGCTTTGCAGTGAACTAGGAGTGATTGGCTTTATCGCTGGTTCTCTTTTGGACCTGTGGCTGAAAGTCCAGTTCCTGTCTTTCGAAAGCAGTCTGCTGTGTTGTCTCTGAGTCTGTCCTTCAAGGCTGAGTCTTCTCTGGTTAGGGTAAGGCCGTTTCTTTTGTCTTCTAGAATCCAAGTCACAAGGTTTTTGTTTTCCAGAACTTTGTGCTACTCCTCGAGTGATCAAAGGACCAGTGGGGAGGATCCCTTTTGGAAGATGGTTAGAAATACAGATCCCAGTGGCCAGCGCTACCCCTAGATCTGCATGTTAATAAACACAAAATACCCAGCTAATTCATATGTACATCCACATGTGAGAAGCACTGGCTGAAGGTGTCTTTAGATTTTTGTGTGTGTGCTGTTGGAGATCAAACCCAGGGATTCAGATAGGCTAGACGAGTGCTGTATACCACTGAACCATATCCTCAGTGCTAGATTTTCTTACTTAAAACTGCATGAGTAGGAGGTGAAAAGGATACATTTCCACTATTTTTTTTCCTTTTCTATAGTACTAAGGGATGATCCCGGAGAGTACCATGCTATATCCCTGGCCCTTTTTATTTTATTTTGAGACAGGATCTTGCTACGTTGCTCACGCTGTCCTTGAATTTGTAATCCTCCTTCCTCAGCCTCCCTAATTGCTGTTATTAGGGATGTATGCCACCATACTCAGCCTGCATTTTTTTTTTTTTTTTGGCAGCACACACACAAAATCTAAAAACGCCTTCAGCCATGCTTCGTATACTTGGATGTACATATGAATTAGATGGGGACTCGAACCTAGGGCCTTGGCACTGAACTGTAGCCCAAGCCTTTTATTTTATTTATTTATTTTATTTTATTTATTTTTTTGAGGTAGGATCTTGTTGAGTTGCTTAGGTTGGGTCCAAATTTTTGAGCCTCCCAGAATGCTGGAATTATAGGTTTATTCCATCATGCCTGGCTTCCATTATATTTTTTTTCTAACATTTAAGTATGAAAACCACCAACATATAGCAAAATTGAAAGTGTTTTACAATGAAGAACCATATATTCTCCACTTAGATTCTATAATGAACTTTATTTTCACATTTCCTTTTTCTCTCAAATTCTTACCAAGGGTTTTATATAAAGACGTTGAGTTATAACGTGATTATTATGAAGAATTGTGTCCTGGTAATATGTATCTCATCTTTTTTTTTAAGAATTCTCAATGACTTTGATAGTTAATTGCAGGGTTTCTTGTGAAGTGTGGGGACAGGGGCAGGGGAATATTGGAATTTAGCAGAGTGGGGGCTGATCCTATCCCACCCACAGTGCTGGGCCTCAGTCTCTATACCATGTGTGGGCTAAGAGAGGTCATTTTAAATGTGATTTCCAACCCGTAACTATAGATCCATTGCAAATATTATCATCATTCATTTTTTTCAGGTGGAAGAAACATGTATCAGTTAAATATTCGAATGAGAAGGAAAACATCTGTTGGCATGGGAAAGTGATTATTTCCTAAGTTACTGGGTAAAACACAGCTGCAAAGGCAGTTTTTAACTCTGTTTTCTTGTTAATTTCTGTCCTTTTAGGAAACCTTTCAGAAACCTCAAGCATCTGGAACTCAGAAACTCATCTGGGGCCGACTGCGGCTTCTAGAACGTCCAGGTGTTCTGCAGATGCGAGAATTTATCCTGCAGTCACCTGATCGAGTCCCGCAGGGAAGCAAGGCTTGTGATACGGCCTGAGTAGCCCTCAGGACAGAGGGGCCACTTGTCAAGTGGCCAGAAAGTAGTCATCGACACTGACGTCTAACTGTTAAATCCAGCTGGTCGTCTTGTTAGGCCACAGCAGAGAAACATTTCCCGTGGAGGGGCAAGCCAAGTGAGGGGTTACAAGTTTCCTGACTCTGGCATTAGATTTGCAGATGGAGACCTCGTCTCTGTAGTCACCACCATACCTGTAACCATCATCACTACCGCTAGTATGTGCTCGAAAACGTCTCACCATCTCCCCAGGGACTTTGTGCACGGAAAGTGAACAGAGAGAAAGAGAGAGTCTGGGAAAAGTCTAGAGGACCCACCGTCACTCCAGACCACTGGAGTCTTCCCCTTCCTACCATGGGCTGGCTCCTTCTGAAAGTTTTGTTGGTGGGAGTGAGTTTCTCTGGACTTCTTTATCCCCTTGTGGATTTTCACACTGAGAAAACAGCAGCCCGGAGACCAAATATTGTGATCATTTTGGCCGATGACATGGGGTGGGGTGACCTAGGAGCAAACTGGGCAGAAACCAAGGACACTGCCAACCTTGATAAGATGGCTTTGGAAGGAATGAGGTGAGTCATGAGAACGCCAAGCTAGCACCTCTCTGGATTCTCCTCCTCATTCTCATGGTAGGAGCAGGCACTAGAAAACACCTAAGGAGCAATTAATGAATCTGTTGATTTCACTCATGTATTAATTCATTTGGTTTGAAGCCAGAGCACCATCATGAAGAACGTATCCATCTATCTATCCACCCAACCACCCACTTACCAATCCGTCTATCTATTCCACCCATGCACCTACCCACTCACCCCACCCATCTGTCCATCTGTGCAGCCACCCACCCATCCATCCACCCAACCAGCCGTCTATCCATCCATCCGACCAACCCTCAGAAGACACTTATTGTGTGTATCTGTGTATTAGGAACTGGGAATACAGAGGTGAATGAGACAAAAATTCTTGCCCTCAAGTTAGAAAGTAAGAATGACCGCCAGAGGAGGCGGGTATGGTGGCACAGTCCTGTAACCCCAGCACTCTGGAAGGCTGAGGCAGGAGGTTCTGTCAATTCAAGCCCAGCCTGGACAATTTAGGGGCTTAGTGAGACCTTCTCTCGAAAGCAACTACATTTAAAAAGGGCTGGGGATGTAGCTCAGTGCTAAGGCCTTGGATTCAGTCCCCAGTACTGGGGGAAAAAGACTTTGGGAGTTTAAACGCTCTAAAAGGTCATCTCAGATTTGGCATGTGGGAAATTTTTTTATGGGGAGACTTAACCCAGACATCACATTTAAAAGATCCCAACAGGAGCCAGGCTGCCAAAAGCTTACAGATTTCTGCTTCTACTGTGTAGCAGGTTTGCGGGGAGATAGCAGACTTACCATGTAAGCTGCCACTCGGGAGGCTTTGACCTTGTCTTTTTTGCACCCACCGACACAGTCATTTTGGCAGGAGGTGAGGGTCTTGGGGGTCAGATGAAGATCAGTTTGGTGGGCTTTCCATTTTTTTCTCCCTTTCTGAGCATATTCTCTCCCCTGAACCTGTGACAGTGGCCAGGTGGCTGGCCCTCTGGCCGGAGGACCACATGTTTTCATTCTCTGCTTTGTTGACAGGAAAGCCGGCTTCCTGTGAGGCCGCTGATTGATTCATTGCTGGCTTCTCCCACTGCCTACTCATGGCAGGTGGGGAACTGTGATTTTCAGACACGAACTCTTATTTCGAAATAGGGCTGAGGTGTGACTTTAGAAAGGATTGTTTCTGCTGTCTTCCTTTTATTAGATTATTATTTTCCTAAGAATCTGGGAATAAACTGCTATAAACCGAGTGGTTTAAAACCATGTTGATATATTCCTTTTAGAGTTTAGGAGTCCCCAAGTCCAAAATCAAAGTGTTAGCAGGTTCTTTCTGGATCTTCTGAGAGGGAAATTTGTGTCTTGCCTCCCTCCTGGCTTCTGGTGCCTCCTCACAGTCCGTGGCTAACAGACTTCAGACTCTGCTTTGGTACTTACATGTGTTTTTGTGTGCTTGCCTCCAAACCTCCTTCTTCGAAGAAAGATACCAGTGGGCTCAGAATCCTCCCTAATCCAGGATAGCCTTATCTCAGCTTCATTACATGTAAAACTCTAAGGTCACATTCCCAGACTCTGGACTGAAGGGATCTGTGGGAAAATACTCTTCGATCTGGTATGATTAGCTCTATTTCAGATTTCTTTTCTTGTGTTCCAAGGGACCCTTGACTTCTGAATTCACTTTGTTCTGGAGGACTGGTCGTAACTTGAGTTGGTTGTAAGTTAAGACTTTCCTGTAAGAAATAATTGAAATACTGGGTTCTGAACCTCCCAAAGCACCCTTTAGTTAAGCTTTCCATAATAAAAGAAGAGTTGTATAAAGTGTATAATTTACCAGAAACACCAATACTTTTCCTAGTGTATTCTGGTCATAACCCAAGTTGTTCATATGTCAGGCTGGTTGTACCTCAAGGATCCACTGTAGTCTATAATACAGCAGGTGCTCAGTAATTTGAGTGTGTTTGTGTGTCTGTATGTTACTGGGATTTGCACCTACAGATTTTACTCTGAGCTATATTCCCACTGTCTTTTAAAATTTTTTATTTTGAGTCACAGTCTCATTAAGTTGACCAGGCTGTGATTGAACTTTCGATCCTCCTTCCTAAGCTTCCCAGAGTGCTGAGATTATAGGTATATGCCACTATGCCTGGCTTTAATAAATATTTTCTGCATTCAAGACTGAATGTCATGCTTAGGTGAGCAGGCTGTGGTGACAGAGGACTTTAGTTCAAAACCCACCTCTGCCACTATCCATGT
This sequence comes from Petromus typicus, assembly GCA_004026965.1. NCBI lineage: Eukaryota > Metazoa > Chordata > Mammalia > Rodentia > Petromuridae > Petromus > Petromus typicus. The sequence continues at coordinate 8,834 of PVIR01020885.1, read as the reverse complement.
GGTACTTGTATGTCATCTTTGCTTTTCTGTAAACAGGGATAGTGATAGCATCAGCCGAGAAGACATGGTGAGGGTTAAATTAAGCAATCCATGTCAGCCATGAGCACAGACATGGCACACATATACGCAGATGCATGTAGCTATGGTTAGTTTTGTTATTAGGAAAATGTGCATTTGGGTCATCATTATAAACTTGCTACTCTGCATGGAGAAAGATCAGAGTGACAGATCACGGAGGAAGGAGGTGAGTTGCAGAGGCAAGTCCCTGTGGATCCCCTTGTGGGTGTGTGTGCTGGGTCAACACCTATGTGTTAGTCAGTGTCACAGCTGCAGTAATAGCTAACGCTTGCTGAAATTTGCACAGTACCCGATGGATAATCAGCCCATTTCATTCTCAGCAGAATGAATCTGTATCCTATGACATGGGCGAGGAAATCCGGCCTGGAGTTGGCAAGCGGCCAAGCCAGCAATGAAGCCCAGCTCTAGAGACTTCTCCTAAGGGGTAGGGGGAAAGGGGAATTTGCTTTAAGAGTTAGGTTGGCTTTGCCATAAGACTGCTTAAGGGAGGGAGGCTGGATCTAAACATATTCGGTCTCTTTGATACTGACGGAGGGGTTTTGTGTCATCTGTGTCAAAAAGACCCTAAGAAATGATGGACACTCAGCCATTAGTGAGGAGGCATTGCCAGTGGAGGTGTTTGTTAAGGAGGCGTGGCCAGTGGAGGTGTTTGTTAAGGAGACGTGGCCAATGGAGGTGTTTGCTGAGGTCATCTAAGCAGCTGCTGACCCTGCCTCACCTCCCTGTGCCTGCTCGTGCTCCTAATATGGTCTTTATTTCCGAATCTGCTTCTCAGCCCTGTGCTTGTCTCTGCTCACTGGAAAGCTTTCCCTAGTACCTGGTTCCTGCTGACTCTTCTGCGCTTTACTCAGCGGCCATGTTCTTAGGCCTCTCCCGGCAGGTGTCTCTGACATTGCCTCCTTCCTTCTTTTATTTCCATCACCAGTGTCACTGTTGAAATCGTTTCTTTTTTTGAGATAGCACCTCGTTATGTAGTCCAGGCTGACCTGGAATTTTCTATATAGCTCAGACTGTCCTTTAACTCGTGATCCTCCTTCCTCAGTCTCCGGAATGCTGGGATTATAGCCTGTGTCACCACACTCTGCTTGAAACTCTCTTCTTTCTTTCTCTGATACCTTTCTCACACTGGAGTGTCAGCTCTCTAGATAAGCGACCTTACATGCCTCCAGTGCCTGAAAAGTGCTTGGTATTGAGTAGATTCTCAAGTAATATTTGTTCCTATATTTGGACTCGTGGAGCTAAGCTTTTGGGTGTGGATCTGTGAGTCACCTACAACATGGGGTCTGGGTCTAGTCTGCCTGAGTCTGTTTCTTGCTAGTTTGGGGGCACTGGGATAGTTACTATACCTCACTGGGCCTCAGTGTATTCATCCCTACAATGGGAAGATAATGATAACTATGTCATAGGGTCGTTTTGAAGAGGATATGAAGTAACACCTGAGGATTACAGGAACAGTAATAAGAAACCAAAACTATCATCAAACTAGCAAAACTAAATAAGGAGGGGTGGGGAAAGAGTCAGAAGGACTCAGATCTCTTAGGGTTTAGAAAAAGAATGGCGAGTGAAGTGCAGAGGGTAGTCCCAGCCAACCGGGCCCCAGTGCTGCCCACTCACTGGCATTGCCAGCTGTGCAGGCTCTGAGGGGAAGCCAGTGGTGTGTGGAAACTACAGTTAGTCACTGTGCATTGATTAGCAATATGTGAACTTCGTGCCTGACTCACACTTCCGGCTTGCTTCCGCTTTAATTTTGAGTCAAGTCAGAGGCTTAGCACGGTGGCAGCAGAGATCGATAGTCACTACTGGAAGGTCAGAGGCCCCCCGGGGACTTGAAGTTTCTCCAAAGGGCCTCCACGAGAAATGAATTGAGCCTTCAGTTCGCTCAACACCTGGTTTGATTTCTGTTCTCAGGATGTCTTTAGCGGTAACTCATCCACCCTGTTACCTCTCGGGGCTCTTTCTCAGCCATCGTGCTGCTGCCGTGAGGGTTGTGCATTTGCCTATGTGAGGGTGTGAACGGGGCTAGCGTCTTCCCTACAGGGCAGTGCTAAGGTCTTGCCATCCAGTGCACTCGAGAAGCTGAGGCAGGACACACAGCCTGAATGGGATCTCACTAGGAGCAGAAAGAGTCCTTCCCACTGCTGTTTGCTCTGGGAGTTCCCATTTTGTCTTCTTGTAAGCTCTGTGTCTTTGTACTTGGGTAAATAGATCAGGTAGATAAAAGAGTCCTATACTGCCCACCTACCTACCAGCTGGGGCAAAATGGAGACTGCAGAAGAGACTTCAGGTTTTACCTTGTGACACTGGCTGGTAGATGGGGGCATGACCTTGGGTGGTGAGCCCTGCTTGCTGACCTACCCTGTTCCTGGCGCTTTTATGACATGAGCTGAATATAACTGGCTTGATATTTTCAGGGATAAAATCAGCCTAGGCTTGGAGTACAACTCAAGACTAGGGCCCCTGGATTTAATCTTTGGTACTGGAAAAAAATGGGATTTGAGGAAGAAAAGAGGCATTTTTCTAGAGCAAAGTTGTGTTAGTTACTTTTCTGCTCGCTGGGACAAAATACCTCATATCCACAGCTAAAGGGAAAAGGTTTATTTAGCTCACAGTGTGTAGAGGCTTCTGTTCATAGTCGGCTGGCTCCAAGGCAGGGTGGGTACATGGCAGAGCAACAACAGTTCATGACAGACCAAAGCTCGCAAAGCCACAAGGGTCCTTAACAGCGTCTTTCTGCCCCTTTTATCTTATCAGACTACAAGGAGTAGGGGGATGCCAAACCAATCCATGGATCGATTCAGTAATCACACAGTCTTAATCCCAGAGTCAGACACTCTAGATTCAGCCACTTCTGAAAAAGCTCCATGGCCACAAAAGGCTTTGGAGACACACGTAGATACAAACCATAATAAAAGTCAAGAACAGGATCCGTAAAGGTGTCTGTATGGCCCAAACGCTGAGACATGAAAGAACAGTGGAGCTTGGATGGAAAGCAAAAGGGCTACAGCAGAGTGGTGAGCAGCAGTTAAGGCCACAACTGAGAGGCCCAGTGCACTTACCGGACCTTCACCAGGGCACTGTCCCAAGTGTTGGGAACTCCTCCCTGATCCAGACAAGATCCCTGGCCCTCCTGACCTTGAGGTGGAGTATGAGGAGGCTGGAGAGCTGGGCTGATGGACAGGAGCAGCTGTAGAAGGGCTCAGTGTGCGTGCTGACATCTTTGGACTTGGTCCTGCAGACACCAGGGGCCCCAGAAAGCCTGGAGTCCTTAGCCCGCAGTTGAGGTGGAATGGACTGGTGTACCTGGGATGGCCCATGAGAGCAACAGCGGGGGAAAGGAGAGGGGTACCTGGCAGGGCCCTGTAGAGTGGCTTCCCTCAGGACTGGGGCTGTGAGGAGAGGTGCCAGATCCAGGCGTCGCTGAGACCACCCCGTCCTGTTGGGTGAACTCCAGGGTGAATGTGTGGAGAGGAAAGGGGGAATTTGCCAAGGACCGTACTGAACTCAGGTGCCAAGAATGTTTTGAAACGGAGGAGAGCAGGAGCTGATGAATGAATAAGTGGATGAATAACAAAACAAAGCCCACAGTCTGTGGCCACATTTGCTTGTGGTCCCCAAAGGGCCCGTGTATCCATTATCCTGATGCTTCACCACAGTGGCCTTCAGAGGAGCCAGGCGGTTATCTTCCCATTTAGTAGCAAGCAAGGTGGAGGCTGAGCCGAGCTGGCTCTCCATTTGTAAGTCATGTTTTAGATCTTTACAGTTACCACCCACCCTTTCCTATGTTTAAAGGCCACACTAATTGACTTTTGAGACCCATTTCTACCTCCAAGCCTAAATTATGAATGAATGGAACATGGATAGTTTTTATTCCAGTCACATAGCAATTTAGAGTTGCCACAGAAAGCCTCATCATCTATTTTAAATTCTTTGTACATGGAGGCTGGACGTGCTTAGCTTCACAGTGTTATGTCTCTCCTGGGCTCCTGTGGCAGTGTTTCCAAGGCTGATGTTCCCTGGATCTAATACGTGTAATTTATGCAACGTGAAGCTGCTTTGGTTTCTGTCTGGCTGTGTCTCAATTTGTGCTGATTTTCTTGTTAACGGGCTGCTGGGCTGTCTGGCTGTGTAGTTCCAGCTTTGCTGTACTATGTATTTTCAGATTTTAATGAGGACCCCTGTTGGTGAACTGGTCCAAGCCTGCTCAGATAGATTTGGGAAAAAAAAAAAAAGCCTTTCCAAATAACAAGGCCATTTTAGTGCTTATTAATTAGTCCCCACCAAAAAGGGAGGCTGTGGGCAAGAGAAGGAGAAAAAGCAATGCCAGTTTTTAGGGCTGTGCATTTTGGGAAAGGCAAGTGAGAGAGAATCGTCAGGGTTTTCCAAAGACTTGGATATTAAAGAAGTAAGTTTGTTTCCAAGGCTTAAGCTCTGAACTTCTAACACAGTGTGAAGGAAGAAATCAAGTCCTAAAAGCACAAGCTTAAAAGCCCATCAACACATTTTTTCTGAATGACCTGAGTTCCATTCTTTAAGCTTTTTTTGCTCATTTGTTTGTATTTGTTTTTGTTTTTTGAGACAGGATCTTGCTATATAGCTGAGGCTGGTCTGGAATTCACTCTATGGCCCGGGTTAGCTGGCCTTCAATCTCCAGTGATCCTGCCTCAGCCTCCCAGGTGCTGGAGTGATAGTCATGTGCCCCTAAGCCTGGCTCCCATCAAACTTTGTTCATCTGTCACTCTGCAAGGTGCTGTGCCTGCTGCTGGGATTGCAGCTCCAAGCCCTGGCATTACGGAAGCTACAGTCCGCAGAGGAACTTGAAGTGACATAGTGCTAGAGAAATGTGCGGTAGTGACCCCAGGATGATGCTTTGGAAATGCCCAAGGAAAGACCACCTTCAGGGCAGGAATTCAGGCAGGACACAGGGTAACACTGAAGCAAGCAAGGCATTCTGGGCGTGTGGGGGTGATAGAGAGAGCTGGCTCTGATTTTCCCTCTTTTCTTCTCTTCTTTTTGCAGTGCTAGGATTGGATGTAGGCTTTGCTACCTCTGAGCTGCATCCCCACCCCTCCCTTCTTTTATTAGGGGCCTTTGGCTCGTCATCAGGCCCCACTCTCATGATGTCATCTATATCTTATTCCTTCCCGAAGGCCTCACCTTCAGATACTACCATATTGGTGTTTAGGGCTCCCACCTACATTTTTCTGGAATACATTTAGTTCATAGCATCAGACAGGAAGTCTGCCTTTGAGTATCTGAGCCCTGTTATCAGAAATGAATCCAGGGGGAGGGAGAGGGAGAAAGGGGACATAAACGGAATTAAGATTATTATAGACATGTCCCAACACCCCCTAATCATAATGTATTGCAAATATATACTCATAAAAATAAAAATTTAGAAAAATGAATCCAAACCAAAAGAGGAAGAAAAGAAGGGGGAGAAGAAGAAGAAAGAAGAAATAATAGGGGCTGGGGAGTTAGCTCAGTGGTTCCGGCGCCCGTCTTGCTAGCGCAAGGACCTGGGTTCGATCCCTGGTAACCACATACCTTACTGGGTGTGCCAGCAGCAACCAGTACCACATCCCACAGTGCCAGGCGTGGTGGCTCACGCCTGTAATCCCAGCACTCGGGAGGCAGAGGCAGGAGGATTGCTGTGATGTGAGTTTGAGGCTGAGCTCAGGGCCAGCCTGAACCACAAGGCGAGACCCTGTCTCAAAAAACCTAAAAAAAAGAAAGAAGAAATAATAAAACAAAAGAACAACAACAAAATGAATCCACAGTAGACGACATTCCATTAAGCTTGGCAAACCAAAGTTCTTTTTCCACTATCCGTTTGAATTCCCTTAGCGTGAATGAGCTTTATACTCACCGGGGCAAATTTCAGATTCTGACTTCCTGTGTAATTTGTGCTCAGGAAGAAAACATGTTGACGACAGTGACACTGTTCCTGTGTCATCCTGGGAAGTGAGTTGGGACATGGCATTTCTGTGTCTTTTTTGGGCTCACATGGGCTTGTGTAGCGTGAGTCAGGCTCTCCGGGCTGCACCACAGAGTGAGTCTCAGGATTTCCCAGCCAGACACTGACTCCCTGATGCCATGACCCAGTTAACGGAACACTCAGTGTTGTTGGCCGGCCTGGCCGCTCTCCCTTGGATGATTCTATAGTGGCACCAACATGAAGATTTGGGCTGTCTGGCCTGGGTTCAAATTGCAGCCCTGTCATTTCCTATTTGTCCCATCTTCGGTACAGCCCAGTGCCTAGACAGGCCATGGGAACAGCTTTGTGGGCTTGGGAAAGCTTATGTCAACCATGTCTGTCTGCAAGATGGGGATTGTGATGCCTTTGTTACAGATTCCCCTCCTCCTGCCTCCCCTCTCCTTCCTCTTCTCTTTCATCTTCTCTTCTTCCTTGTCCCTTTTTTTCTTTTTCAATGCTGAGGACTGAACTCAGAGCCGTCACTAAGCCGCCTTCCCAGCCCATTTTGTATTTTGTATTTTGAGAGACAGTCTGACGCTGGAGAGAGAATGTAGCCCAGAGGATCAAGGAAGAAGTATAAGTAATATATACACACATGGAGCAGGTACTCTTTACAACACCCCACGATACTAGTCCTGTGTGTTAAAACCATTTAGCATTCGATGATTGTATTATTTATTTACTTTATGTGCTACTGAAGATTGAAACCAAAGCCTTCACCCTGAGCTCATCCTTAGACCCTTGATTTATTTATTTACTTTCTTATTTAGAGCAGGGATCTCACTAAATTGGTCCCAATTTGCTTCTCCCACCCAGCCTCTCAGAATGCTAGGATTACAGATTGTTTTAAAACTTACCAATAAAAGATAAAGGACTGGAGGCTGTGTAGGCTACTGAGGGTTTACGAAGATTATCTAGCCTAATTGTGGAAAGAAGCCTGCCGTTAGCCAGCAGCCCAGAGTCCTGAAGGTCCAGCAGAGCGGCTCAGCTCACAGGCACCTGCTTCTCAGTAACCGATGTGCCATAACGGTTCCTTCTTCCAGGTCAGTGCCCGTGGAAGGCACCGGGTAGGATGTACCCGCATCCTTGCCTGTGCTCTGGAGCTGGCTGTCCCTGAGGGGCACTCAGAGCTCCCTGCAGGACACACTTCTCTGCCTAGCCACGAGGAGAGGACCTGACAACCACAGAAGGGACAGGAAGAACCCAATGTAGCCTTAGGGACCACAGGGGACAGGGGTGTCTTCCCCATGCCTGGCTCCTGGCCTGCCCCTGACTTGGTGGTACCCTTGCAGCTCCCAGCACCCCGTAAACTGCTGTGATCACTCTGGTCCTGACTGCAGGGAACAGCAGAAGGCAGTGTTGCCCCCAGGGGTGCCCTTGGACCCCAGCACTGGTTCTGCCCCCAACACCTGTGCCCCCCAGGGATCAGCCCCTTTTCCTGCTGATTGGAGCCTTCTGTGCCTGCTGCTGTCTGCCTGTGGTGCCACTCTGCATCCTGGGGGCTCCATGGTGGTGGCAGCAATGGCGGCCCTAGCTGTGGCCACAGCCAGGTGGACTGGCAGCAAAGGGCTGTGCAGCTCTCTGACCGAACATGGGAAGTGCAGGGACAATGGCCCAGAAGCCAAGGCATCTGCTGCCCTTGTGAAGGACCTGCCTGTCCAGCCACACAAGAAGCTTGGCTGCCAGAGCCCTGCTCAGCTGGCCAAAACCAAAGGTGCCGGGAGGAAAAGGGACTTCTGAAGGCTGAGAATGGAGAGTAGGGGCTGGGACTCCTGGTGGAGGACGCCTGCTTAGGCTTTATGGAAAGTGCACGTGAGCCCGAGCTGGCCCACAGTTCCAGGGTACCTCAGGGTAGGGCTAGATTCCAGCCGAGAGGGCCAGCACTGGAGCTTAGTTCCCCAGAGGACCCAGCAGGCACACGATGCTGAGCTGCAGACACTGTGGGTCCTCCTCCCCCTCATGGCTGGCGGCTTCCGTGCCCCCACACACTAGGCAAGCGGGTCCCATCCCACTCTTGGCCCAGGGAGGGCAGAGGGGAGCAGATGACGCTGGCAGCTGGCTGTGGCTGGGGACTTATAATCTATGAACTTTTACTGGACAAAATCTTTGTGCTCATGGGTTCAGTAGAGACTTACTCTGGACACCATTACAAACAAGATCCATGAAGGAACAAAAATGGAGAACTTTGGTTTTATCAGAATGAGGAACCAGTCCTTGAAAGACAGTGTTAGGAGAGTGAACGGTCAGGCGCTGATTGCGATAGAGCATTTGCAAGTCATCCATCTTGAGAAAAACTTCTTTAATACCATATAAAGAACTTTGATACCCAACAATTAGAGCATTTTTTACAAATAGAAAGTAGAGCGTACAAGATTTGAAAAGAGATTTTACCAAGGAAGACATGAAGAGTTATCAGAAGCAGACATCAGCTAAATGAAACTTGAAACCACAAGGAGCTATTGCTCCATTCCTGTGGAAAAGCGAATATAACAAGAGTCTGACCCCACAAAATGCTGGCGAGGAAGCTGAGGGTCCAGAACTGTCGTGCCCTGCTGGTGGTGCAGTCACTGAAGAAAACAGTTTGGTGGTTCATTCAGAAACTATACACACACTCTGTTATGGCTGTATCTAGCTTCCTCCCTGCAGTCAGAAGCCTCCTGCAGTCATAAGTGGGGCTTTCTGGAGGTGCCTGGATCTAGTGTAGCAAGACACTGGGATTGATTCATGTGCAATGCTAGGATTCAGGGTGTGAGTACTATCCACCCTAAGGACAGGTGGGCTC
>PVIR01020884.1:0-30080 GCA_004026965.1 Petromus typicus | reverse complement strand
TCACATCACAATCCTCCTGCCTCTGCCTCCCGAGTGCTGGGATTACAGGCGTGAGCCACCACGCCCGGCACTGTGGTATGTGGTACTGGTTGCTGCTGGGTGTGGGTCTCCACACCCAGTATTGTTATGTGGTTACCGGGGAATCGAACCCGGGTCCTTGCGCTTGCAAGACAGGCGCCGGAACCACTGGGCTAACTCCTCGGCCCTATGATTTTTTTATCTTAAAAGCAGAAGAACTCCTGTCTTCTGTTCTATTGAATATTAATCATATTTCAGTTTATCTCATTTAAATAGATATATTTCTGTTAATAGTATAGAAGTACAGACTTGGAGAAGAAAAATACTTAAAACTTGGTCTTTTTTGTGTGAAAAAAGTGAAGTTTCCTTTCATAAAAAGCTATTTGTAGTCTTGAGGAGTTGCTTCCAACTTGTAGACAGACGATGGGTTGGGGCACAATTCTAATAACTTTTTCAACACATGCTGTCCTTTTTCCCTTGAGAGTGAGGTGGTGGAAGTAGTTATGTCTAGAATTGATATGAAAATGCCCTCTGCTATAGCAGCACCAGGTGCACTGGTAGCACATGGTAACTAATGGATAATGATGGGATGCATTCACACCTCAGAAATGAGGTGGTGAATTTTCTGAATTTTGTAATAGAGTTCAGCACCATGAGAATCCCTATGGTGATGCACAGGTTGTGGCTCTGTCCCGGCAATAGCAGGTGTTGACAAAGGGCTCTGTTTCAATATGTTTTGTACAGGAAATCACAGCTTTAGAGTGTGGAAGCTGGTGAGTTTCTATCAGGTGTTTCCACTGGTGGTGTTGCAGCCTTGGGGAAGCTGTCATTCTGAGAGAATTCCGAGAGTCGGAGAACACCTCTGATTCCAGATGACATCGCCATCCCCAGCACTGATAATTAAAGGCAGAAAGTGAGAACTTCTCTGAAAACAGTGAGACGAGCACAGTTTTGAGGGCATAGAAAGAAGGTGGTGGTGTTCAGATTGAGGATGGAAAGAAAGAGCTTTCAACCTCTAAATTTAGAATGACTCTCCCACATGAAGTGAAGTTAGTGTTTGGAGTGGATTTAATGCTGTTCCAATTCTTTGAAAATCACAGATTCTTTTGTGAACTCAAGTTGAGTGTTATACATGTGCCTAAAGCCAGCTGTTTCTCCTGTAAGAAAAGAAGGCATGATATTAGTATTCTAGTGTCCGTTGGAGAGCTCTGTTAAAATTGAACCAGGTTTGGTAATTTTTAAATTTCTAACAGGAAAAGTTCAGGATCTATGACTGTTTGGTGGACTTCCTTCAATATAACACATGAAAAATGAAGGTGACTCCATCGGTTTGGGGGTTGTGTTTTTCCACTTAGACACCCAAAGGGGCTTTCCCCTCTGTGGAGTAAGGTAAGAGCAGATGGAATTAGTCCACCTGCCCAGTTTCTCTCGGTGTCGCCTTACTTAGGTCATGGTTCCATGGCAACTAAACCCTTCCTTCCCTCACAAGGTGAGTCACCCCTTGGCTGAGCAGACACAGAAGCTCATGTGTTCCTGCTGGCTCTGAAGGCCTGGTCCCTGGGCACTGAGCAAAACAGCAGGGTCAGACTGACCTGTGATCCCAAGAGACAGACGTTGGATATTTAAAAAAAATAATTATTTCCCTTCTAATCCCTTACTTATGCATTTTTTCCTTCTTCTTTAATTTTCCCAAGTTCCTTTCATTATTTCTAGAAACAGCTGCTTTCCTGATTTCCATGTTGAGGTAAGCAGAACTATCCCAGAACATGTTCCTCTGCTTTGGGGTTGTTTTCAGGTACTTTGCAAGCCCTCAGAACCTAGAACTGAGACTGCTTTGGCAGGTGTGTGTGTGTGCTCACAGAGCCATCTTGGGGCATTGAGGTAGCCTGGAGTTTACTTGTGGAGTTATAATGGAAGTGGTCTAAAATGCCCCCCTTTAAAAAATACCAGCTAGTGTGAAAATGTGGTCATCAATAAAGATGTTGAAGAAATGGAGAACAGGCCATGTCATTATTTCATTCTCTCTCTTCCGAGCTGGTTTGAGATCTCAGCTCATGCAGATGGGGAATTCAGTTGTAGTTTAGGCTTTTAGTTTGTCCATGAAAGAAAATTAAGGGGGTTTTTGAGCATGAGTGTTCAGATTTCAAACATTTCCTTTCTTTTGGACCTAATGATAAAAGTGAAGAGGAAAATGGATAACTTCATTTCCCTTTTCAATTCCAGCTGGGGCCTGTAGATTCATGACTTCCTAATCCTTTGGGGTATAGTGATAGGTGACAGGTGGGAACGTAGGTGGAGCGTGGATCTGAGCTACTTGAGCTTAGTGGGTGGAGGAACTGAGCTTGCTGAGATGGTCATCCAGTTAGTTATTGTCTGAGTCGAGTACTTAGCACTGTGCCCCCAGGTACAAAAGAACATGGGGAACAAAGCTCATTCAGCAACATGGTCTCTGCCAAAACTATATTGAGCCTGTTAGAGTCATTCTTTCATTTTGATATGGGCTAACGGCGGTCATAAACATGTATTACTCAGAAAGCAGATGTCTCAGGATGAGGTAAGCTGAGGTCACTCTGCTGAGGTTTTGGGTGTGGTAAGCACAGGTTTCATGTAATCCTTCCTAGGATCTGGGCTTAGTACATGTTAGGAAGAGAGTGTAGGGAGAAAGGAGCAGAACTCCCCAGTACAGAAATTCAAAAGACAAAGATAGGAAAGTCCTAGAAAATAATTGATTCATTGAATGCCAAAATACTATCTAAGCAAGAATGGATATATGGTTAAATACCTCATAATTTCCTCTGTTTTTCTGGGAGAAGGCTGAGCAGCTGCCTGTGTTGTTGGGAGAGAAGTACACTGTGTATAATTACTCAGGCAATCAATGCCATATTTTAGGCAAAATTAAACCAGAAAATTATGTTAGGCCATTTCAATTTATATTTAATCTCCATTATTTTCTTCTCTTCGATATTAGCTGAATTAATTTTAGTCTTGAGAACAATTGATTTTATCACGTTCTCTCTTCATATTTCTTGACCCACCATCTTAATCTGTCACTCGAATCTTTTAAAGAATATAAATCATTTCTCATTGCCTAAGTAGAGAAGTACACATTCAGACTGTTGACGAGCCAGAAAACACAACTCAAAATAGCACTGCGTAATCTAGGGTGCAATTTGCTCTTAATCTCTGTGTTTCTTCACTTACAGTTCATTCTCAAGATTTTCTCACTTTTTGTTCACATGATTGTAATTGATTTTAGGACACAAAAGTGTGAGACCGACTGACTATGAAACTCACACAATGAATTTGTTTCTTAGAATATATTTCTTAAAATATCTACTGCAAGCAGTAATTTGTCCATGCTTCAACAGGGTGTCTTGTAGCTGAAGTTTCATCAATTAGATGGGCTTTGTGATCAGGGGTTCAGGATTATACTGATTAGTCCTTCCTTTCATACTTGAAGGATGCTGGTTTTTCTTTGCAGAATCTTTGAGTCAGTTTCAAACTTTCAGGGCTAAATCTATCATAGTCCTCTGCTCTGTACTGCGGGAAGGAAAATTTCAACTTGCCTAGTATCCTTGTACATAACAAACTAAGTGTTTTGTTTCCAAAGGTGTTGGGAAACAAGTGTTTCTTTAGTTTAGGGGTTGTAAGGACCTCAAGATCTTACTGCTTCTCTTAGAGTTGTGCAGTAGATTTCCAGGAAGCCCTCACTATACTGAATAATGATTCACAATTTCCACAGTGTATATAATTTAAGAAGTTGTTCTTATCTTCCTTTTCCTCATCTGCTATTACAGGCAGGAAAGTCTCTGGTATGTGTGTTGGCACCTTCTTTTTCACCATTGCCTGGTGACAAAACAGTTCCTTGGTCTGCTCATTTAAAAATAATTATGATTAAAATAAAATGTCATTTGGCTGAGACTAACGGTAGAAAGAGAACTTACTTGCATGTCATTTGTAAGCTAAAATGGCCTACTTTTTAATATTTCCATTTTAAAATGTGGAAAAGGATGACATTTGGTTGTCAGAGATAACACGTCAGGCACTTCTTGCATTTCTACCTTTCTGATTTTTCGCGTTGGTTATGAGGTCAATTTAAAGTTGGTATGGGATGTTATAAGGTAATGGTTTTCCTTTTACTGTATATATTTAAGCTTTCTGCTATTTGGTGTATTAAACTCATAAAATAATTTCTATAATCTAAATCATTGAAGTTAGCTCAGTTTTATCTACTTTTCCAAATATCCTGCACTAAATATGGTGAGGTTGCACTAAGCTTGAACTTAATGGAATACTTCAGGATAATTTACTGCAGCCACATCCCTTTCTACCTCTTCTTCCTCAGGAAAGCCAGTTAGGAAATACATCAAATGGCCTGAGTCTTGCAGTCTGCAGGGCTGCAGGACTACGATGAGCTGCTGAAATGCTGCTCCAACCCATCCCTTAGGAGGTTAGCTCTCCAGTTCCCTGAGATTGTTCTAGTTTTAGTGTCTAAAGACCTGCACTGCAGAAAGCTCTTGGTCTCTGGCACCAAACACAGCTGTTAACACTTTCTTGAGAGTTCACAGGGCTCATCTGCCCCCTCGTGACCATGGCTCCTCTACCCTGTGGTGTACAGCTAGGTCCAGGGTATCAGTGCCCTTGTCCTTCCTTGGGGTTTGGAAGGAGGATATGAGAATCCAAGTGGACAGGGGTTGTCCACATAAGTGTATAAAATGCACTTCAACGATGACTGCAAAGTTAAGTCACTTGGGATTCTTAAAACAGCACTGAGCAGGTCTGGACATGAGAGACTCTGGCCTGCATGGTGTGGGTTTGGCTGGATACACATTCCTAGACTAGAGTCTCACTTGCTGATTTTAAGATGTAGGCAATGACCAATCTGCTGCTCTTGAAGAAAGATACACAAATTCTTAGTACCAAGCTTTCTAGAACTGTCTTGATTTCTGCCATTTTTTAAGCTTCTTTGTTGTAAAGCTTTCTTGGATCCTATGAGGTATTTCAGGATCATTCTAGGTATATTGAAGAAGAAATCAATCTTAAATGGTTCTAATGGTTCTTTCCTTTTTTTTTTTGTAACATAAAGAGTCATAAGTATTATATAGTTTTGTTTTCTACAGGATATAAGTTAGATATCAAAGTATATTGAGGGAGGGTATAGGAATGAAATAGGGACTGTTCTTGGATTCCCAAAAGAGCAGTCTTAAAGCTAAAAGCAGAGCCGGACCATGACATATATTAAGTATCAAGCACTGTGAATTGAGTAAATAATTAATAAAGGAGTTAAGTAATGAATATATCTATAGTCTCTCATACTGAAATCCATATAATTGAGAATTAAGCTTTAAGAAAAATTGCCACCGTAGATGACTTGATTTGCTTTTCATTTATAAATAAAATATAAAATCAATTATAATACTCTATTATTTTGTATTTTGCCTTTGTTGTAAGAAAATTTAGAGCCTACATTAGGTACAATTAGTAAGAATGTTACTGAAACATGGGACATTTTTATTTTCTTCCAAAGATTACATTTTTTGTTCAAATTATCTTATTTTATGTGTCTTGCACATTAAGTAATTTTAAAGTTCTTTGAATGAAGTAATTACAGAGTCTTGTGTTCTTGGGAAACACAAAAATATTGTATTTATAGAGGAGAGTTCCTGCAATAGGTAATATATGCCATTGGTTGAATTAAAAATATTCTTTTAATTTATTAATGCTGATGGATGAGTCCTGTACCAACCCAACTGGAGAGAAAGCAGGAACCAAGAAAATAGAAGTACTTTAAAAACATGTTGCATGCAAAATGTCAATATTTTAATTAGCTATTTTATTCTTAGTATTTTAATGTATCATAAACAATGATGAAAAGGTAAAGAAAACCAGTAAAACAGGCATATACCATATTAAATTCAAAAAGTAAAATGCTAATCATCATATCAAAATGCATTCCACATTATTAGTAGCAAAAGTACAGTCCTTTAAGGTGACAGTAGGGAGTTTGCTCATCTTTCAAATAGGCAAAATTTTTTTTAAATAACTGGAGTTGGAAAATATTTTTTGCAAATATTAGAACTACTGGTTGCAAACAATAATAGGAAATAGATCCCTGATTCAATTACAATTGACAATATGGATGAAATATTCACAGGCTTCTGTGGCTGTAAAAAGCTGTTATGCATGTATCTGTCATGTGACACATGTACATACATACACATATGCTCCATTGTTCACTGTGTAGACATGCACACATATCTAGCACAACCAGCCTGTTGCTGCATAATTGGTGAGTGCTACTAAATATGTATAATTTTTGTTCACCCTGTGGTAGAACATTTCTCTAAGAAATATGTGATTTAAAAGTGAGTCAATGAGTTTACAAAGCTACTGCATTTTGTTCATACTATTCAAAAGCAAGATTCTTTAAAAAATATATATATATATAAAAGCTGGGATGTAACTCAGTGTGAAGGTCTGGGTTTCATCCTCAGTACTCCTAAAACAAAATAAAGAAAGAGAAGAGCTCCCTGAAATCTCCATGGTTATTTTATTCTCTTTCTCATTATTGAGAAATAAGATGAATGCAGCCAGAATCTTGTGATGAACACTTGATTTAAATTCATTATTAGCAGTTGAAATAGGTTCATGAGTGGAGGAGTGATTGTGGGACGTGAGGAAAGCCCCCAAAATAAATATATCGTGTACTTTGATATTCTTTCCATACCTAATTAAGTACTTCAGTTTTAACATTGTAAAATCATATATATACTTTTAAATTGTTTGTTAGCATTAAAACATTTTAAACACCATACCAGAAAATTAATATATAAAACCTAATCATGTTAATTCACAGAATATTCTTTTTGTCGTTGAATGTGGATAGTTACATTTTTGAGTAGAGTGTGTTATTTAAATCTGAAACATATTGGTCATCCTGTTGTAAAGTCTATCTTGTACTTTGAATTGAGTATAATTATGTACACATGATTAACAGAACACATGAACCCAGGTTTTGTGGTAACTTCTACAGGAAATTGGGAATTTGTTAATCCCAATACTTTATTCAATGCTACATGTGAGTCTAGAGGCTTTTCATATTATCTAACTTAATTGCCTTTCTGCAATATCATTCCTGATACATAAATGATGAAAATAAGAAACATATGGTGTATTTCCCCATTAATTCACATCATTGAGTTAAAAAGTCTCAACATTTTCTAAATTTTATATTTTTCCATTGTTTCACAACAGTTCCCCATGCAAGTATACCTAACTTAAATTTGCCTATAAATTATCTTATGTCATTACTTTTATTTAGAATACATAATAGAGACCTGAATCTTTTCTGACTTTGATATTTTTATACGTATCTGGTTCAGTGGATTTCTTTTCTTGTAGGAAATGCATTTTAAATGATCACAGACTCCCTATAAATATATTAATATATTGTAGTATAAATAATATTGAAAATTATTGCATGTGAGGTCCCATCAAAATTTGAAAGCTTCATTCCACTAACTGATAAGAAAATCAGTGAGAAGTCCAAATTCTGCCTCTAAGCCTGGAACATGGCATCTAGTTTTATGATTTTAAAACATCAAATATAATATATAATGTAATAGAGTGGATAGTAAAATCTGAAGGGATAAATTATCCATAGATTATTTTGGTTTTAAATAATAATAATGTGGGTTATCTTATTATTATTTAGTTTCATCAGAATCTATATTTCCAAAAAGCCTGGTGAATATTGGTACAATCTAGCTACAGTTTAAAAATCCTTCAAGTGCTACATGATTCAAAAAATTTGGAGAGTATTAGATTACATGAAATTAGGTAAGTTATTTTGGAAGGACTCCAAGATTTTTAAATGGCTGGTAGTCTCTGCATCATTTCTCAAGTCTATTTGGTCACAAAAATTTATTTAAAAAGAAAAACACCCCATAATTCTTATGTTCTGTGAAACATTCTTGGACTAACAGTTTATGATATCTGGACGTGTATGGCTAGAGAGAGGAATAGTGAAAATGGCTTTATTTTTGGCAGTAACAGTGTAGCTTTAGATGATACTACTGTCACCAAATGAGAAAATACTTAGTGATACCTACCTATATTTAACAACCACTGTACAACTTCTATTGGTTTGCTATCTTACTAAGTGATTTCAGTTTAACCCCAAATTGAATGAGGAGCCTATGAGTGTATGTAAAGTAGCATCTCATTAACAAAACAATGCACGTTTGGCGCCATTACACTCGCGCCAGGGTTGGAGCTCGTTGGTCTCCAGGCCCATGCTGGAAGAGCGCCCAGGGAATGAGTATAACAGTGGGCAGCGCCGCTGGGGCAGCGGTTGGTACCATGGCATTTGTGCCAGGATTGGAGCTTGCTGGCCTCCAGACCCACGCCAAAAGAACACTAAGGGACTTAGTATAACAGCAGCAGCATGGTGGAGGTGGTGGTTGGCGCCGTTGCACTCATGCTGGGATTGGAGCCTGCCGGCCTCCAGGCCCATGCCAGAAGAGTGACAAGGGACTTAGTATAGCAAAGGGCAGAGCCGGGGAAGGGGCAGCCAGCGCCATTGCAGCCAAGGAAGGCCAGAGTCTGACTTTCTCCACATCAACTACAGAAGCACATCCAGGGACCCTGTATTGATAAGTAGGTGGGCCTGTTGGAATGTCCTCCAGTACCATTGCAGCTGCACAGGGCCTGCAGCCTACTGGCCTCCAGACCGACTGCACAAGTGAGCCCAGGGACTCTGTATTGGTGAGCAGGTGGGCCCACTGGAACCTCAGGCAGCGCCATTGTAGCAGTTCAGGAGCCAGAGCCTTCCTGCCTCTAAGAAGATGGGAGAAGGTGTTCTGAAAATATTGTTTGAGCGCCTTATATGATGGGCCAGAACTAAGAGTTTTTCTTTAGGTCCCAATACAGACCCTGATATTTTAAGGTTCCTTGATATTAGGAGGAAAGAGAATGGCAACAAGCATTGCCAGAAAATAGGGTAAGTATAAAGCCAAAAACAGCAGCAACAACAAAAACTCAGAGATGAGGAAACACTCAAAATCTCAGATACAAAGATCCTCACCTCAAGGTAACACAGGGGGAAGGGAAATAGAGAAGTCTGAAGGCCAGTCTCCAGGGTCCTCGGAAATGGTAACCAAAGCAGATCTAGTAAAACGGAAATCAGAACTGATCTCTGAGATGACAGAAGAGATATTGGACACATTCAACACAATGATTAATAAAGCTAAAGAGGAAATTATTGAGTTGATAGAATCCAAGATAGCAAAAGCAATGGAACCTGTTAAACATTTACAGGCAGAAGTCCAGGAAATTAAGAAACAAAGTGAAAGTTTATGCAATAGAATGAATATGGCAGAAGACCAAATTTCACATTAGAAGACAGGATCTCAACCAATGAACAGGAAAGGCATAATCTATGGAAAAAAGCAAGGGATAATGAAAAATCAATCCAACAGCTCCCAGATGATTCAAAGAATAACATAAGATTGGTTGGAGTCACTGAGGAAGCAGGAGACAATGCTAAAGACTTTAAAAAACTATTCACAGAGATAAAGGCAGAAAACTTCACAGGAAAAGGAAAAGAATTGGACATTCAAATATATGAAGCATGCAGAACTCCACACGCCCATGACTTGAAAAAATCTATACCTAGGCATATAGTGATAAAAGTTCCAGATATCCCAAAAAAGAATAAACTACTGAAAGCAGCCAGAGAAAAGAAAACTGTTACATTCCAAGGGAAGCCCATCAGGATCACAGCAGACTTTTCAGCTCAAACGCTCAATGCAAGAAGAGCCTGGAGTGAAGTCTTCCAAGCCCTAAAGGAAAACAACTTCCAACCCAAACTGACATATCCTTCAAAATTGATGGGAAAATAAGATACTTCTATGACAAAGAACACCTGAAAAACTTCACAAATATGAAACCTGTGCTCCAAAACATTCTAAAAAATATCTTGGAGAAAAATAAGAAGTTAGAAATCCATGAGACCTAACTGTGTCAACCCATGGGACCAAACAAGAAACTGATGGGAAATGGGTATAAGTAGAATAACAGAGTCAAGAACAGAAAAACATGGCAGCACTAAATTTACCTTTATCAGTCATAACCATTAATGTCAATGGACTCAACACGCCAATTAAGAGATACAGACTGACAGAATGGATCAAGAAGCAAGATCCTATAATTTGCTGCATACAAGAAACACACCTAATTCAGAAAGAAAACCATGGGCTGAAAGTAAAGGAATGGAAAACAGTACTCCATGTGACAGGAAACAGCAAGAAAGCAGAAGTGGCGATTTTATTTGCAAATAGAATAGACTTCAAACCAAAACTGATAGAGAGAGATAAAGATGGACACTATGTTTTAGTACAGGGAAAAATCCAAGAGAAAGAATAACAATCTTAAATATCTATGCTCCAAATTCTAATGCACCCAACTATATAAAACAAACATTAATGGACAAGAAAAACCAGATAAACTCTGATACAATAATAGTAGGGGACCTC
This sequence comes from Petromus typicus, assembly GCA_004026965.1. NCBI lineage: Eukaryota > Metazoa > Chordata > Mammalia > Rodentia > Petromuridae > Petromus > Petromus typicus. The sequence continues at coordinate 19,527 of PVIR01020884.1, read as the reverse complement.
AATACTCCACTGTCACAAACAGACAGATTGACTGGACAAAAAGTCAATAAGAAAATACCTGAGCTAAACCAGACTCTTCAGCAAATGGACTTAATAGATTCCTACAGAGTATTTCACTCCACAAAGTCAGAATTTACATTCTTCTGAGCTGCTCATGGATCATTCTCCAAAATAGACCATGTGCTCACTCATAGAACAGGTTTAAGCAAATAAAAAGGGGTTGAAGTTATCCCTTGTATACTGTCAGACTATAGTGCCCTGAAATTGGGGCTGAATAGCAAAGGAAAGCCCAGGATCCTCACAAACACATGGAAACTGAACAACACTCTGCTGACCAACCAATGGGTCACAGAAGAAGTTAGAGAAGAAACTGAACAGTTCTTACAACTAAATGATATCCCCAATACAACATATAGAAATTTATGGGACACAATGAAAGCAATTCTATGAGGAAAATTCATAGCATAGGTGTCTTTGTCATGGATGTGAAGGCCTACATCCAGAAAATGGAGCAAGCTCAAATAAACAATTTAAGGCTGAACCTCAAGTGACTAGAAAGAGAGGAGCAAGACAAACTCAAAACTCGCACTAGGCAAGAAATTATAAGGATCAGGGCAGAAATTAATGTAATAGAAACCAAGAGAATGGTTAAAAAAAATCAATGAATTAAAAAGTTGATTCTTGAGAAAGTAAAAAAAAATTGATAGACCCTTAGCCAACCTTATTAAACAAAGGAAGGAAAAGGCTCATATCTATGCTATTAGGAATGAGAACGGAGAAATTACTACCGACCCAGAGGAAGTCCAAAGGATAATAAACACCTACTTTGAAAATTTATACTTTAATAAAATAGAAAATGTAGAAGAAATGGGTAGATTTTTAGACACATATGAACTCCCAAAGCTGAATAAAGAAGATATAGAAATGTTAAATACCCCAATATCAATCTGTCAAATTGAAAAATATAATTAAAAATTTGCCAACAAAGAAAAGCTCTGAACTTGATGGTTTTACTGCTGAATTCTATAAAACTTTTAAAGAAGAATTAGTGCCTCTACTTCTTAAACTCTTTAATGAAATTGAAAGGGAAGCAGTACTCCCAAACTCATTCCTGGAAGCAACCATTACCCTGATTACAAAAGCAGAGAAAGACCCAACCAAAGAAGGGAACTACAGGCCAATATCCCTAATGAACATCAATGTAATTTTCCTCAATAAGATACTGGCAAAAAGAATACAGAGAAATACAGAGAATTATCAAAAAGATTATACACCCTGACCAAGTTGGATTCATCCCAGGTATGTAAGGATGGTTCAACATATGTAAAACAATAAATGTTATACACTATATTAACAGGCTGAAGGACAAAAAACATATGGTCATCTCAATTGATGCAGAAAAAGCATTTGACAAAATACAATACCCATTTATATTCAAAACCCTACCAAGATCAGAATAAATGGTCTGTATCTCAAACTAATAAAAGCTGTCTACAAGAAACTGTCAGCCAGCATCATACTAAATGGTCAAAAATTGAAACTTTTCACACTAAGATCAGGAACAAGACAAGGATGCCCTCTCTCACCACTTCTGTTCAATATAGTTCTGGAAATATTAGCCATAGCAATTAGGCAAGAGAAAGAAATAAAAGGAATAAAGATGGGAAAAGAAGAAGTTAAATTGTCATTATTTGCTGACGACATGATACTCTATCTAGAGGATCCTAAAAACTCAATTAAAAAACTGCTGGACCTAATCACCAAATTTAGTCACATAGGTGGTTACAAGGTCAACGTTCAAAAAACAATAGCCTTTGTATACCCAAACAGTAGACCCACTGAGATAGAAATTGGGGAGTCAGTCCCTTCGACAATAGCACACCAAAAAATAAAATATCTAGGAATCAATCTAACAAAGGAGGTGAAAGACCTCTACTCTGAAAACTATAGCACTCTGAAAAAGGAGATAGAAGGTGATATAAAAAAATGGAAAGACATACCTTGCTCCTGGGTAAGAAGAACAAATATCATCAAAATGGCTATACTCCCAAAACTACTATACAGATTCAACTCAATCTTGATTGAAACCCCAACAGTATATTTCACAGATCTAGAAAAAAATAATACAAACTTTCATCTGGAACCACAAAAGACCTAGAATAGCCAAAGCAATTCTAAGCAACAGGGACATGGTGGTGGGTATCACAACTCCAAACCTGAAACTATACTATAAAGCCACTGTGATAAAAACTGCATGGTACTGTCAAAGAAACAGACCTGAGGATCAATGGAGTAGACTAGAAGATCCAGAAACTACTCCAGATACACTGAGCCACCTCATCTTTGACAAAGGAGCCAAAAATCCTCAATGTTGGAAAGATAGCCTCTTTAACAATTGGTGCTGGAAAAACTGGGCTTTAACCTGCCAAAGACTAAAACTAGATCTAGCTCTTTCACTGTGTATCAAGCTAAAATCAAAGTGGATAAGAGATCTAAATGTTAAAACAGACACTCTAAACCTTCTCTAAAACATGTTAGGTAAAACTCTTGAAGACACTGGCTTAGGGAAAGATTTCTTGAACAAAACCTCTATACCACAGGAATTGGCAGAAGAAATCAGCAAATGGGACTTCATTCTTTTAAAAAGCTTCTGCACAGCAAAGGAAACCACCAACAGAGCAAAAAGGCAACCAACAATGTGGGAAAAAATCTTTACCAGCTGTTCCTCAGACAAAGGGTTACTATCTAGAATATATAAAGAGCTCAAAAAAATCAGCCCACCCAAATTTAATGAGCCAATTCAAAAATGGGCGTCTGAAATGAACAGATATTTTTCAGGGAAGAAGTAAGAGCAGCTAAGAAGCATATGAAGAAATGCTCAACATCATTAGTCATTCGAGAGATGCAGATGAAAACAATACTGAGATTTTATCACACTCCACAAAGAATGGCTGCCAGTTCAGAATTATACAGCAATAAATGCTGGCAAGGCTGTGGAGAAGAAGGAACACTTCTCCACTTTTGGTGGGACTGTAGACTCCTACGACCTCTGTGGAGATCAGTATAGAGATTCCTCAAAAAACTAGGATTGGAGGTCCCATTTGACCCAGCCATTGCTCTGCTAGGTACATACACAAAAGAATTAAAAGACTCATATCACAGTGACATATGTGCACCCATGTTTATAGCAGCTCAGTTTGTGATTGCTACATCTTGGAAACAACCCAAATGGAGATTGGATAAACCCAATCGGAGATTGGATAAAAAAGCTGTGGTTCTTTTACAGAATGGAGTATTACTCTGCCATAAAAAGTGATAAGTTTGAATCATTTATACTTAAATGGACGTACCTTGAGGATATCCTCATAAATGAAATAAATAGATCACAGATAGGTAAATATCACATCTTTTCTCTGGTATGTGAAAATAAAGATGTAAATGAGTTGTAGAATTGTATGTTATATATTGTGAAATAGAAAATACTCAAAGTGAAATAGTGTGAAGGGGGAAAATAATGAGATTATAACAAAAAAGAAAGGAAACAAATTTTACGTATATAGGGAGGTGGTAGGGTGTGTAGGGCTATGGGAAAAATGAGAATTGAATTATGTCTTATACTGGTACAAATCACCATTGTGGAGTGAAATCATGATGTGTATATGTAATGTACCGATAAGGATTTCAATTTAAAAAATGCAAGCTATTATCTACCATGACTTTGAGCCTTTTTAAACCTGGATTGAAATATTCCACTTATAGGTTCTTATCCCAACTCATCATCAAGAGCAAGGCTAGAAGATTCTTAGGGCTGTGGGTATTCTCTGTATGGTGTTTCAATGGTGAATACATAACATTATATGCTTGTCAAACTTCATAAAACTTACAACGTATTTTAGGAGTGAATCCTACTGCAAGCAGTTGACTCTGCATGATTGCAATGTGCCTGAGTAGGTTCATTAACTGTAACAAATGGACCTCTTGGATGGGGGCTGGTAGAAATGGGGGAAGCTCCACATATGTAGGGGCAGAAAGTATAAAGGAAATCTTTATGCTTCCTCATCAATCTTATTATAAACCTAAAAGTGCTCTAAAAATAAAGTCTAGGTTTTTTAAAGACAGTGAAAACATAATACGTTTTCAAAATGTGAAGAACCTCTTATTTCTTTCTCTTCTAATGGAGGCTTTCTGTGAACATGGGTAGGTAGGATTGTAGTGGATTTATAGGAAGTTTATGCTCCAGCATATTTCAATCAGTAAAATGTTTTTGCAAATGGATGGACAATACAAGCACGTTGACACTAAGTTTCAACATGTCTGACTACTTCAGAAGTATTTCCTTTTTCATGTAGTCATTAATCCTTGATAAGAACATAATTTTTCATTGTGAAGAGGGACAAAAACATGAAAAAATGCAAACAACTAATTAACCTGGAATATTATTAATAACCAGTTTTGACATTTCTTGAAATTAAAATTCATTTTAATGAATTCACAGAATTTAAGAGAGCAAGTTTTTCATAAATCTCTCGAGTTAGAAATGGGAACTCGGAGAGTGTGATAACAGCTTTGCCATGAAAAATCACATAAAGGAGATTATGGACAGAGTGCTTTACAGTCAAGCAAAGAAATTTACTTTCTACCTGATTTAGACATTCTGGAGTTTAAGTCTCACATATACATGTTGGCATTTTTCAGGATGGGTGGCCATCTGTCTTAAGTTAATTTTAAGATACAAAGCATTTGGCCTCCTAAGCATACATTATTTCTGTTCTTTAAGTCCTAGCACTAAGAATGAACTCAAGCAATTTCTAAGTGCTGAGAAATAAAAGCAAATAATTCCCAGTGTTCCTAAGTCAGCCATAGAACTCTGTCACCAGAAGTCTTCTTGCAAGCTAAGTTCTTAGCAGAGACATCTACGTATTGGAGTGTAGTGGGTATAGTGTGAAGTAGTGCCTCAAAGTACTAACTTCCTTTTTTTCTGATTGGAGGGAGCCTTCTGATTTGAGGATCCTTTTCTGGAATGACTTTTTCTAGTGATGCACATGATGGAGAGGAGCTACTGTGACTTTGGTTTATTGCTACTCTTCCCTTCACCTCAGCAGGTGCCTGAGACCTATCTTCACTATTACTAGAGTGTCAGGAAGCAGCGGGTGCATTGTGGCCCACTTCTGGGGCTATTACTTTTCTGCACCTTGATCTTCTGCAGCAGGCTTGTTTCTCCCTGAAATATCATTGCTTTTTCACTGGAACTGCAGCATTAGTATCTTATACTAACAAAATGGTTGTCTTGTCCATTGTGCTTTTTTTTTTTTTTTTTTGTAAAGCAAGTTTAACATAACTCCAAAGCAGCTTTTTGTTTGATTAATGATAGCTGTCAAAAATAAGTTGATTAAAAAGATGGCATTTTTAGCAGTTACAGCAAGTAACTATCTTAAGTGTCATTCTTTCTTTTTTTTTTTTTTTCCATGACACTTGAGATCAAATTCATGGCCTCACTTATCCTAGGAAAATACTGTACCACTCAGCTACACATCTGACTCTCAATGTCTATTTCACTACCTTATGTTGAACATAATATGGTCTTTGAAAATATCCCTGTCAATAAGGAAAGCCAATAACTAACAAGTTCAAGAAATTAAGTATTTTATTTCCTCACTATTAACTGGCTGCACAATTCAATAGCTTGGAAGGGTGACATCTTTGAATGCCAACACAAGGTTGGCCTGTCTAGAGCATCAGCTGTATTTCCTACCTGATCCCATGACTCTCTGCAAACATCTTATTGGCATTTGTATCAGAAGAGACTTCTTTGGCAGACTGGGTTTTTTTTTGCAGAATGTTTAAACCGCTGTGTGCAGGTAGGTCTCTGCAGGGATTCTGATGGTTAGAAACTTTCACACACTTTTGATATTCCCTATGAGACACAATGCTATTGCTGAGAAGAAATTTTGCCCTTGTAAGTTGTAGTGACCTAACTTACAAGAGTTAGCTTCTGATAACTGCGTTATGTAAACTGCTGAATATCTGATGAATTAGAGAACATCATTGCCAGCTCTTTGGAATGAGAATTAATTGTACTTTGTATCTGGCTGCTGGTAATAATTTTTATTTGTACATGTTTATAGTACATACTACTTACATCCCTTGTGGGGAATTGGTTTAATGTATCTTAATTCCTTTTTTAAAATCCCTTTTCTCTATCCTTCCTCCATCTCTTGACTTCTTTCCCTTTGAGAAAGATCTGTCTCTCTTCACTCTCTTATCTTCAGTTTTGTTCCTTATTTATATGTTGGGCAATGCAATTTTTTGTTGCCTCTGTGAATAAGAAATCACCTCCCTTCTATACATTCCCTTCCTCACCCATGGAAAGCAAGTAAGTGCCAGGTTTCAGGGAGCCCTATAGATGTCTTCAAGAGAAACATCCTGTAGCAAACTGGCTAAAGAAGTCCACTTCATTTTTTAAATGTTATATGTTAAAGGGAAATTTATTTTTAACACCTAAAGTGACTTAGTATAAAAATCACAAATATTATGAATGACCTTTATTACTTACTTAAGATCAAAATTATAATAGGGGGTTAAGTAAAATACATACTAAGGATGAATATGGCTCTAATAGGGTAGGATTATTGTTAGCATAACAGGCAGAGACATAAGCTTAAGAGACATACTACTGACCGTAAGCAAGTGCCTTGGGGGCCTGGACTTAATCATAATCCCAGGTCTTGGGTTTTCATCTACAAGATGACAGATTTTGATATTTCCAAGTTTAAAATTCAGCTCTTCTGTATTGCCCAGCTCATCTGCATAAAAGTTAAAAATAAGTATCTCCAGAATTCAAACTAAATATCTGTAGAGATTCAATTACAGAAACATGTCTACCAAATTCTGGTTCTTATACTATTACATTAATGACAATCCTAAGGAAACATTTGCATAAGATTAATGTTATAAAACTCTGACTGGGGCTGCAGTGACACCATTCCATTTGTGGCTCACATTTCTTGCAAAAGTTACAATGTGATGGCATATATCATAGTAATGTGGATTACCATGAATTTGTTCAGTGCCTTCTTATGTGTGGGATTGTGGTGCACAGCACAGAAAACCAAGAAGTCTAGACATTATTTAACACCACTGGCTGCCAGATCACACCAGGAACCTGTTAGTTGCTTTTCTGTGGGTTTGGAGGATGACTTAATTCAAAATGGAAGACAAGTAAGGCATTATGTCAACTCTTATCTTTTTTGTGTCCCTAGTAGACTGAATTAACAGTTCTCATTCCAGGAAGGGCTGAGAAAATCCAGTGCCTGCCAATAGTATGTTTATGCTCATTTTCTTATTTTGAATTCTTCTTGTTGTGGTTAATGTGTTCTGGAGTTGAATTTTTTTTTTGTTACTTTTTGACCTTAGATGGTAGACTTTCAATATGCATTAATTAATTTGCTTTCTTCTGTTTTTCACTCTCTTTTCCTACTGAGGTTCAACTTTATAATAACCTCTGTATTAGGGGTTTTAACAAAAATGACATGGGTGCTCATGCATACTACAGAGAGAACATGTTATTATGCTAGAATAAGATAAAGTAGTAGAGAAAGCAGAATATCCATTACAAATACCTAATATTCATTAGTAATATTTCCTCATCATCTTCCATGAATCAGCAGGGAATACATATCTGAGAAAAAATCTGACAATAAACTGGAGTTTGAACCTGTGGATGAGGAACAGTTGAGAAGGGTAGAGATCCCATAGGATCAAAGTGTAGAGAATGGAAATCTTGGTATGATTCCCAGGATCTAGAGCTTTGTTACCATCGGACAGGCTGAGATAGAGCTGGTTAAGTGAGCAGCTTTGTGTTCCTCTGAAGAGCCGAGGTTCATGTTGCACCTTGCTTTCTAATATGGAGTTCATTTACTCTTGGGGATAAATATAGACTCATCATTGGAAACTGGAGGAATCTGGATAATAATATTATCTTCCTTAAACTGCAGTTAAACACATTCTTAAGTAACTTAAACATATATTTTTGATGCAAGTATATGCTAAGAACTAGAAAACAAAATTTTCATAAGTTTTGGAGATTAAACACAAAATTTCAAAGAAATTTCTCTAAGGGCTCAGAGCCCCTGACATTCTGGCTTGGATCTCTGGCCATTAGTGCTCCTTCAGCACAGGGTTCATGAAGATTTTGCAGATACTAAGACAGTCACCTAGGTTGTTTTCAAAAACAAATAACAAAAAAGAAATGGATAGAGCTGGTCTTTGCAATGAAATAAAGTTTGGCTTCTATGTGTGTGACACTCAAAAGTATTTGTTTCAATATCATTAAATATTCTTATTGATATTGAAAACCTCAGTGCTTGTGCTGCTGACCAAGGGTAAAGAATAGAATAAATTGATTCTTTGTTACATAAAAGAAGGTCCAGGAGTTTCAAATTACTGTTTGGAAATTGAGAATTATTAACAGTTGTTCAGCAAGTCACCTGTCCCCAAACAGCTTTCAATCAGCCCTTGGAGTTGATGACTAATATCCAGGCAGTTTAGTCATGCTGAAAATGATATTTTATATCATATTTCAGTACTGTTATAAAGTAGTAAGTAGTTGAATAAAACATTATCCTAATATGAAGCCAAGAGAGATACAGAACAATAAGAGTTATTTTCCCTTGGGTTTCTCTTATTCATAGCCCACATGGATAGTATTTAATTTTTAACAGGGAAATTGATAATCTTTTATTTAATAATGATAGCTTCAAAAGAACTCAGTAACAAATGTCACATTCAGTGCAAACTGAGTTCATAATTACTTAGCTTAATTGAAAATACTGATAATACAAAAGGGAACATAAAAATCATTTAACTCAGTATTGTTTCTGCAGGCCACTCAGGAAAATCATTTTGTAGTCTTAAAAAATCAAGTATTTAAATTCTATTCATTATAAGGGAGCCAAAAACCTTTGCTCATTTCTAAAGAAAAAGAATTCAGTCAGTGGCACAATAAAGATGTTAACAAAAATTGAGCTTTCTGTTCCTACTGTAGACATTTGAAATCTCTTTTGGCCTGGGAAAATTTGCTTCACTTATCAACTTCCTTTGCACCCTGGTAAAAAGAAGATATAAAAGTTTATCTACGTTCTTAGACTGATCAAATATTACAATGTCTATAGATTAAACCTTTTATGCAAATATGAGGTGTCATTATCCTGTAGGTTAGTGATTATAAGTAGTCTCTCACAGATTATGGGAATTCCTATCTTTTTTCTGGAATTTAAGTGGTCAATTTTGTCCACATAGGTTTATCATATTTTACATAGATAATTCCACACCTGGAAATTGATTTTGAATTTATGCTGTTTGAAGATTTTATATCATCTTTTTGAGACTTTCTGCTTTTTATGACTTCACAATTCAGAAAATTAATATCACAAGATAAAACAAAAGTAGTAGAAATGAATTGCAACCACACCCATCCCAAATACCATATCTTTTCTCTGGTATGAGAAAATGAAGTTGTACATCAGTTGTAGTGTGTATAGTTGATATTGTGAAATAGAAAATATTTAAAAGGAAAGCGGGTGTAGGGGTAAATAACAAGGGGAAAAAGAATGTGATAGTGATAAAGAAAACAGGGAACAAAGCTTATGTATATAGAGGGTGGGAGGTAGGGGAAAATGAGAATCAAGTCTTATGATATTCTGGTACAAATTCTCAAGGTTGAATGCAATGATGATGTGCATTCATAATGTACCAATAAATATTTGAATTAAAAAAAAAGAGTATTGGAGAGAAAAATAGAACAGCCATATTAGTGTCTCTTCACAGGACCATTATTAGCTTCTTGGGATACTTCTAACCAATCTTCCTTCCTGGTTGCCAGGTACTAGTAGAGATTTGCATGGAATATTATAAGAATGTTTCAAGGTCATATACTTCCACCTCCCATCATATAAATTAGAGATCCACAGTGTTTTTTTCATAAAAGACCAAGGTGAGCAGCCTTTTAAGCTTTCAGGCCATGAGGTCTCTGTCATTTTGAATCAATACTGCTTACGTAGCCGTGGCAGACAGCATGCAATTGAAGGAGCAACACCGTGTTCCTATAAATGATCATTTACAAACACAGGCTGGATTGGGTACACAGACCTGGATCCAAACAACTGTTATTTACTCATGTATCTACTTCTGAGAACAGTGTAGTCTGAGGAGGCTAGAATTCATATCACCATTTTGCTTCTCAAATGTTTACAACTTTGGAAATACATTGAGGGAATGTGTGGCACATTTCAGAAGTTTTATTCAGTCTGCTTCTTTCCTATAGACTCTTGACTCAGTCAGCATGAATATGTGCAAGGCAAAGTTCTGGAATATGCAAAAGTGAAAACAATAAATCTCTTCAGTTTCTAGTTCTCTTTCCAGAAGTACTGTGTTTATTCCTTTCTTGTGCAGTCTTCCTGCTATTACCCATGTATATCTAAGATTTATTCTGAAATCTTTGATCAATAATACTGTTTCTTCACTGATTCTTATTCTTACTGATTATTTTTTGGGTGCAACACTTGGTAGTTTCTTACTTTTAAAGTGACATGAAAAATTGAAGATATCGGGACTATAACATGGTGTTTTGATATTTATACACATAGTGGAATAATTAAATCAATATAACAAATCCACTACTACTATAATCAATGTTCAAAAATATGTAAATGTTAATAGGTCCTCAAACTTATTCACATTTTTGTTACATATAGCAATTATATTGTTTGAAATCTTATTTGTTGGTAAATTTTTCCTTTGTTTTAAGCTACATTTTATTATTACACCTGGAATTAGTATGATTGAAAGGATAGACAGCCTTTTCTGTTTTCTGTGTATGTATGGATGGTTCTTAATATCACTCACATTTTGCCTTTTTATTGTCTTGTTTTTAATTAGGTTTGAAAGTCCGTTTTGTGAAGGTATAACTTATTTCCTCAGTGACTAATCTTAAGCTTTATTTCCCACATCTTATTTAATGTTTTATTTTGAACATATTTATTACTTTTTGCTTTCATTTTTTTCATTCCATTGGATAGACTAATTTTGTTACTGATTTGAAAGTTACATATTCTATTCTTCAAAACCTTGTATTTTTCCTACTTTTTTTCAGTGTAGGTGATTAAATCCAGGTCTTTGGGTTGAGTGATATTCCTACCCCTTTTTTAAAATTTTAAAATTTTGAGATAAGTTTTACTCTAATTTGTAGTCCTTCCACTTCAACATTTGGGAGTGCTGGAATTACAAGTATGGGCCACTGAACTTGGATGAACACAATTTGTTAAGCCCACTCTCAGTTTTTTTCAATTTAATAATGTACATTCCCATCCTCCAATAAAACACATACTTAAATACACTTTCACTTCCTTCTGCTTCTCCCGCCATTACTCTCCATATTCAAAATACAACAAGTTATTAATGGATTTTCAGTATCCTTTTGTTATAGCCTTTTCTTGTTTGTTGTAACTATACTGAATTTCTTAATTATTAACAATTTCTAAAATAGTTTTTCCAATGGTGGGGTAATTACTTAGCAGGCACAGGGCACCTTCCATATTCATTTCTTTTCTCTCCTTGTAGCAAGGATATTCAAGATCTACTCTAAGCAAATTTTAAGTATAAAATACTCTATTTTTAGCTCTGCTCCCCTTGGTGTACACTAGCTCTCTAGAACTAATCTGATGGCTGCTGAAAGTTTTTTAAGCTTTGATCAACATCCTCCCCTTTTCCTCATTCCAACATTCCTGCCAAACACTACTCTCCTTTTTCCTTCTATGAGTTCAACTCTTTTAGATTCCACGTATAAGTGAGATCATAGATTACTGGATAATTTCACTTCAAATAATGTCCTATTGGGGCTTCCGTATGGCTACACGTGATGAGATTTCTTTCTTTTTAAGTACTAAATATCATTCTGTTGTGTTCAACACTTCCTTTGTTCATTCAATTGTGAAACACTTGAATTGTTTCCCATCTTTGCTGTATGACTAACACTGCAATAAACATGGGAGCTGAGATCATTTACTTGTCTATACAATTCTGTGATGGGAGCTTTTCTTCCCCTTAGGACTTTGCATATAGTAATTTTAATTTTTTCTTATGTCCTAGGTTGCATTTCCAACCTGATTTTAATTGAATTTTGTCCTAAGTGATCGTCTAGTCTCAGTCTCTGGAATGTTTTAGAGTTTTCTTTTCACTTTGCTTCTTTAAAATTCTCTAAATTTTATCTAGTTGTGGAACTTTTATTTATTTGTTTATCTGATGGCATTCTATGAGCATATATTTTCCTTTATTGAATTTATTGGTACATTTTAGAGTCACATAGCTAAAAAAGATGTTGTTCTAGTTCATAATATGCATCCAGCTGAAAAGAAAGGACTCCACAGACTTCTTTTAGGATTGTAGCTCCGGGCATCTTTTCATTGTACCATTTTCATCCTGTTGCAATGTGGTAATTGATATATATATATTCACTTTCAAGATAGTAGGTGCATTAACCTAATCAAAATTGTAGAAAAAAAAGCAGAAATGTTACAAATTGTTATCTTAAAGATGGAAGAAATTCACTTCATTCCTTAAAGCAATGTAAGCCTCTTTTTTTCTTGTCTTATGGAAACACTAGCCAAGAGCTTTACAGTTATGACTCTTTCTAACCTTCCCCAAATTAAGTTCTTAGGCAGAGCTCCTGTTCCCATATTTGTTTATTGTCTCCTGCTTGGGAAAAAGATAAAAATATTATCTTATCATTCGTATATTGTTCAAATACTCCCAGTGGTATTTCTTCCCATCTCATTTCTTATTACACAGATAAAGTGAGAAAGATTCATCACTCAGTTGATGATGAAACCTGATTTTCTCTAACTTCACTGCTAATAATGTTCTCAGCTCTGATCTGATCATCTCAAGACCTGAGAGTAATAAAAAACACTTCTCCATGAAACTACTGCTTGAAAACTCTGGGGACATTGGATAAATGCACTAATTTGGAGGAAAAAGGGTAACTTCATTATGATGGAGAGGCATCACATGGTGAATATATGATGCTTGTTTCACATCCCCTGAGAAATGATGATGAGATTTTCAGATGTAGTCTTGCTGATATTAATATAAATTGAAATGAACATGTGCTATTGTGCTTTTAAAAAAATCCTTCCTAAATTACTCTCAGCAGAGAGTACAAAAAAAGTTCAAAATGTGCTTCAAGTATTTTTTAGCCACCATGCCAAACTATCATGTGGTACTTATCATACTTTTGCCATGTATTTAATACCGCTTAAATAGTTTTCATTAAGTGGTAAGTTGAAGGTAAGTCTATTTCATCTACATTTTCTTCTTGTGAAAAAACTGCTTTTTGGATCCAGAGGAGAGTTGAGGAAACAAGGATGTCTATCATCACAACCTTGATCTGATCAGTGGCATCAGTAGTGTGGAGACAGTGGCATAGCCCTGGCATCTGAGGCTCTTCAGTTGAGGCTCCTACATAGAATTACATAGAAGAAATAACTAAAGCCTTAATGGTTTCAGAGTTTGATAGAGTCTGATAGACTCTGAAACATGTGACAAAATGTAGACAAAATATTAATTCCAAAACGTCCCAAATATCCCCAAAACAACCCCCAAATTAAATCTTCTAGAGACAGATACATGAGTCTTACATTGAGATTGAGTTATCATTGAGATTCATGGCCTCTCATTTGCTTAGATATATCTATGTCCATAGAATCACCCATGAAATATTAATTGGGCACCTACTGTCGAAGGAGTAGCAATGCTGTAATAGATCTAAGATAAATCAGGCATGGATTTTAATTTACAGTGTAATACAGCAGAGAGGGTACATTAGCATGAAGTTAGAAAAAGACGACAGTGAATGCTGGATGGAATAGTTATCATGCAACCATTCCATACTCTTTTGCTGCATTGTTTCATAGCAGCTTAATATGGGATTTGGCTTTCTCTATAATTCCACTTAAATATGCAATCAGTAACAATAGTAACAAAAATATTCACAGACTTTGCAGGTAGTCTGAAGATTTATTGAAGATGGAAACAAGAATATAACAAGGAAGCAAACTGACCCTTAAACTTCATATTAGAATTTCTATTATTAAAATTAATTTGGTTATTCTGCTGTCTTGGCACTCATACAGCCCCTGTGTACAAATACCACTTTCATCAAGACTCGGTGTGTTTTTAAGATTAAGTTTTTGATTCTCATCAGCAGCTTTCAAATGATTATAATCTTTGTCTCTATTAAGAAAAAAAGTATTGTTTTGAGCAAATAAGGAGATTCCAAGTCTTTCATTACTTGGCATAGGACCCATGAATGCTCATAGCAGACTATTTATGAGGTGTGGGACATACAGAGGGCATTGCTTTTCCATGGGGATCCAATTACATCTGTGGAGTCCCCCTTCGGTGGAACAAGAAACCTGACAGCATTTATTCATGGAATGAAAATTGGCCATATGAAAAATGGTTCCCATGAATAGTCTTAGAATCCCAGGGTATTAGGCATTGAAATGATCACAGTGATTCTGAGCTTTACTTCCTTATGTTATGGTTATGAAACCAAGAGGTAGAAAGATCTGCCCAAGGACAGCTGGCTATCTTCTGAGATCAAGCCATTCATAACATCCCCTTCTAGTTGCTAAGATTTACATGCCATTAAGTGATAGTGTGAAATTATAACATAGGATTTGCAGGATACGATGTTGCCCTTGAGAATTGTTTCTAAGACTCTTAGAACTTAGGTGATTTTCCACCTTCCCAGATTGATCATTTATGATGTTTTATAGTTGCACATTAATTCAGAACCCAGATCCAGATTGTTTCCATAGGAGAATAAACAGCAGTTCACAAGACAGTATAGAATATGACTGTCATTGAAAAATGGAAATGAAAACTCTGCTCAGAATTAAGATTCTTCCTCCTCTCCACTTCCTCAGCACTTTCCCTGAATCTGAAAACTGCTATTATATTTTAGTACTTGCATCATTCTGATATATTATATCTGCACTCCTCAAGCGTGGGTTTTTGCCATATACAGCTCTCTTGGTCCACCCTGTTGTTTTCACAGAGATGTCTGCTTCTCCATGTTTGCTGCTGTAGTGAGCAAGTAAAGGGACTTTCTGGTTGCTAAAGTTTAATTTATTACTTTATGACAGTTTAGATATAAAATGTCCCACAAAAGTCTCATACATGAAGAATTGAGAGTTTTGGAAGGTGAGCAGACCATGGGAGTCCTGTAGTGCACTGATGAGTCCTTGGATGAATGTGCTCGTAGGGTGTCAAGTTTGGTTGGAAGGGGTCACTAATATCATGACCCCGATGGGCTTATTCTTCTCTTTGGCTCCTCCCTTTTCTCTTGGCTTCCTGGTTGCCATTAACTGAATGGGCTTTATTGGCAAATCCTTCCGCCATGATGTTTCTGCCTTTGAACCAGCCAACCTTGGACTGACTGTGTCTTCTGAACTGTGAGCGACAGTAAACTTCAAGTTGTGGGTGTCATGTACTGTGGCTTTTGTGGAAAGCTCACTGATATGCACCCTCTCCATCTTTAAAAAAAAGATGCAACAAAGATAAAGTAGAGCCTGCACTGTAGGCGAGGGAGATGTTTTCTGGCTGATTGAAATTAGGCTTCTGTTGCAGTGAAATAGCTAATACTAAATCAATCAGTGTAACTTAAGAAGTATCTGAGATAAATCAAATAAATCTTCTGAAGAGAAAACTTTTGTTTGGGTTCACAGTTTTGGAGATTTCATTCCATGAAGCTGTGGAATCACGGTGGAGCAAAGCCATCCACCTCATGGTTAGTAGGGACCAAAGAAAAGGAGGAAGAAGAAAGAGTGCAATCAACTGTCCCTTTCAGGATGTAACCCTAGTGACCGGAAGGCCTCTCAATAGAACCTACGCCTGAAAGTTGGCCTCTTTATGGTACCCAGGGTCGGAGAAGAAGCCCTTTTATGCATTGGTCTCTGGAGGACATTTCAGACAGACTATAGCAGGAAGTTATTTGTTATTTTTTTTAAGTGAGACTGGGGATTGAACACAGTACCTTTGCACTTAGCGACCTCCCCAGCCCTTGCAGCCCCTTTGTCCCATTTTATTTTGAGACAGGGGCTTGTTAAGTGACCCGAATGCCAGGGTGGGCTCCAGTTGGTGATCCATCTGCCTCAGCCTCCAGAGTGCTGGGGTTATGGACATGTCCCACCATGTTAGGATTAAGGAGTCGTTTCTCTAATCATAGCTTTGAAATGCTGTATATTTTCCCTTGGTCAAGATGTTTTACTTTTCTGGTTTTTTTTGGTCCATGCTTTATGTTGTTTTCCTGATCTTTTCAAAATTATATGATACACACATTACCTATCATAAATTTGGACACTCATTTACACCTTCAGTTTTTCATACCAGAGAAATGATATGGTATTTACACATCTGTGCCCTATTTATTTCACTTATGAGTATATCCTCAAGGTACATTAATTTAAGTAAAAAAGAAAGGGAAAGTAAAGAAGGAAAGATAAAATTTGATGGTTATAAAAAAGGAAACAAAGTTTGTACATAGGGGGCAATGTTGTAAGGAGGGCAGGGGAAAGGGGAAAATGAGAATCAAGTGTCATGTACAGGTACAAATTCTCACTGTTGAATGTGATCATAATGTATGTATAAAAAGTCAGTTAAAATTATGTGATACAGTTTTCTTTTTAAGCTTGACTTTTAACTTGGAATCATTTTTGTAACATCACACATTAGAAGTGACATTTTTCTATTGTGGCTATTTGCTTATTGTCAGAGTTTTTTGTGTAATTTTAAAATGTACTGTACACAAACTTATTCTTCCGAACCTTTTCTACCATGTACAAGGCTGCTAACATTAACTTTATTTCATTAAGACTGTCAGGGCACATGCAAGCATAAGTATATTTAAAACTGTGCATTTCATATTGCATCTTTGCTTGCTTTCATTTTTAATGGAAAGAGCTTAGGGCTCTTCAGGTTAAACCCATTTACAATCAATAGCACAAAAAATCATTAGAAAATAAAACAATCCATTATTGATGCTGGACAATGGCATCATCCCATGATAACATATATAAGTTCCAAGAGTTAATAATAAATCTATAGAGTGGGGCATAAAATATTTAAAAAATGAATAATTGATCTGCTAGAGGATCATTCATTAAAGTTTAGAGTAATCTACCTATGTGGAAATGAGCAGGTGAATGCAATATTATAATTCCTGAAAAATTTCCACTTGGTTGAAAGATTCTAAGAGAGAACGAGAGAAAAGATATTAATGTTAACTGGTTCATTGCAAAGAAACAGGCTACAAACCAGTGTTTCTCTGCTGGCTTAAGCTTTGTTTTTGCTCTTAGCCACACTCATCAAGACTTTTAGGGTGACATTTTACTCTGTGGATTAGAATCAGTATAAGTGAAAGGTTATGATAGGTATAGGAGAGTGAGAGGACCTGGGGTTGGCTTTGGTGATTATTCGGGTCTTAAAACTGACCCCTTATTTGGCCAGAAAGGACTGTACGGAGTATGTCCAGCAGAGAAGACCATAGAATAGAGCCTCTTAATGGGGGATTTAGGTTTCCACAGATTTAGTTGCCCACAGTCAACTATGCTAAAAATATTGCATAGAAAATTATAGGAATAAGGAATTAAAAAGTTTTAAATAACTTCTGTTACAGCATATGGTTATATTGCTGTGCTTTAATTACTATTATACTCTTAACATACCTGTTCTGTCAGTTAAACATTATTACAGGTAGGCATATATAGATATAAACATGACATGGTGTGCGTAAGGCTTAGGATTAGCTGTGATTTCAGGCGTTGGGCTATTTTGCTCACATGTAGGTATAAGGATGACTATTTCCCACTACAGAAGCTAAAAGTGGGTGGGAGTGAAGAGATTTGATATATCCTTTTACTGCTTTTTCCAGTGACTGTAAAGACACTTAAAAACACCTCTTGACCAGGTGTCTTAGCTCTGGAGAATGAAATGGGGTTTAGGGTCAGTAGAGAATTCTTTGATCCAGTGTGGGAGTTGGGAGCGAAGTAGCAGCCCTGCTAAAGCTGAGGTCAGCCTGTGGGCTCTGCTCTTTCTTCTCTGTTCCTGTTCAGGGTTCATTGTTTCATCTTCCTGCACATTGTTAGTTCATTTAGCCAGAGATCAAGGTGATTAAATAAGTCCTCCATTTTCTTCATCTGTAAAATGGAGAATAAAAAATATCCTTACTGTATAAAATTGTTTTGAGGATTGAGATATATAAAAAGTACTTAGTATGGGCCTTGGTTCAAGATAGATCCTTCATAAATTCTAGTTATTATTCTTTTTATCAATATACCAACATAGTTACTATCAATTAAGTTCTGCCAAAAATGCTTTGGCTTGGATGAATTACCTGGGTGGGTCAGTGTGGACCTTCAACTAATTCCCTGAAGGATGTTTATCCTTCTGTGGCAGCTATGGCTCTGGGTTCCTGGACAGGATGGGGATGTGGTTCCCAAATTGACACTGCAGTTTCAGTACATACGAAGATGTCATTAAAGATGTCGAAAATACAGATCGCAGAGTAATTTTAGAAATACCAAATCAATGTTTTAAGGCAGAGTCGAGGAAATTTTATGGTTGAGTTTATAATTACATTTCAGTGGATATGAATAAAGAGAGAGAGAAAAAAACTTCCTGTGGCTGGAGTGGGTGGCTTGGCGCATAACGCACTATTCTGAGTCGGATGCCGAGTCTGGGAAGTGACGAGGGAGTCTCTCACCCTTCCTGGGGCCACAGGTTCATGCGAGTCCTGCATTCCCAGCTGGGGAGGAAGTTAAACTCTGTTTCTTTATAAGTCACTCAACATTAGTAGTGGCTTCATGTCCCTCAGTGAAAGATATAAGGACCAGCTGGGCTGACTCAGAAATTAGTATTTTTTTACCTGAAGTCCTTTGCATATTTCAATTAATTCTTTATACCCATGACTAGGAAGGATGATTACTGTTGAGAAGAAGGGGGGAAAAAAAAGAAGCATACAAATATTATATGACTCCTAGATTTGAAATAATTTCATAGTAAAGTCAGGAATTAAATGCTGGTTTCCTGAAACTAAGCCTAAATTGTGTTCTTTTGATGGAAAAGAAGTTATTTTCCTGTTAAGTGGATGGAAATACTTTTTTTCGAAAGCTTTGATTTCTGAAGGTCTGTGTCTAATTGCTGGAATGGTGGCATCTGTTAACTTAAAAGATGCTCTTTGAAGTGAAGTCACATGACTGCATCTTCCTTGCCCTTTGTTTTCCATTTCACTTCCTTCCTTCCTTATTTATCCCATAAAACAGCTTTCCATGCTCATATATGTGTTATGTAGCCTGTTAGTTTATGGAAATGTCAAGGTAAAGAAGGCAGTTTGCAACTAAAATTGTCTCAGTTTGATGGGAATTATAAACAACCAAATATATAATTATAATCCATGAGTTGATAAATTGA
>PVIR01020883.1:0-29966 GCA_004026965.1 Petromus typicus | reverse complement strand
GGGGGCCGGGGAGTTAGCTCAGTGGTTCCGGCGCCTGTCTTGCAAGCGCAAGGACCCGGGTTCAATTCCCCGGTAACCACATAACAATACTGGGTGTGGAGACCCACACCCAGCAGCAACCAGTACCACATACCACAGTGCCGGGTGTGGTGGCTCACGCCTGTAATCCCAGCACTCGGGAGGCAGAGGCAGGAGGATTGTGATGTGAGTTTGAGGCTGAGCTCAGAGCCAGCCTGAACCACAAAGCCAGACCCTGTCTCAAAAAAAAAAAAAAACCTAAATTAGGGCCAGGGATTTAGCTCAGTGGTTCTGGCACCTGCCTTGCAAGTACAAAGGCTCGAGTTCCATCCCAGGTAACCACATACAACAATGCTGGGCATGCTGACTCACGCCCACCAGCAATCAGTGCCACATATCACAGTGCCGGGCAAGGTGGCTCACATCTGTAATCCCAGCACTGGAGAGGCAGAGGCAGGAGGATTACTGTGAGTTCCAGGCCTGCTGGGGCTACATATTGAGCTCAGGGTCAGCCTGAACTATAAAGCGAGAGCCTGTCTCAGCAACAACAAAGAAAAAATTGTGGCATGAAAGCAGTAGTCTAAGCAGTTTTGAGCTAGGGTTGTAGTTTAGTGATAAAGTGTTACTTACCCCTCAGTTTAATCCTCAATATCACATGTGTATACATGCAAACACAAATTTTATGTATGATATTTAATGTGTTTAATAATGTAATAATGGTATCAAACTATTACATATATTAATGTATAATGTTTTGTGTATATAACATTTGTGTAAAAATTCTCATTTTGTGAATAAAAATATATCAAAAATTGAATCTGAAAAAAATTGAATCTGAACTATAGACTAGATATAAAATAGATTGATTCTTGGCTTCTGAAGAAAAGTCTTTATTTTGCACCCCACTCACCCTTCCTTGAAGCCTCAGGCATTACAGCCAGATGGATCTACCTGTTGCTTTTCATTGATTAAGGGATATCTTCAGAAACCACATCTTCCTGTGCACAGATGCATTTTTCTGCCTTCATAGCCTTGTCCGGTCAGTACTTCTCTCTTCTGTGGTCTCCATTTGGCCTAATTGGATCAGTTGCTGACATCTCCTAGGGGTGCCAACTCAGCACCAAATCTTTCCAAGTAGGTGCATCAGTAAGATTGTTCTTCCACTTCTTTTCTCTCCATTCATTCACTCCCTGATGCCTTTCTCTCTGCCTGCATTGCTCCTCATAGAGCCTTACCCATGTACCCATTTGCAGGACACAGCTTAACATGTATTATGTACTATGTACCTCAGATTTCTTGCTGATTAATTCAGTAGTCTTACCTCTTAGCTAAATCAAAATAACCTATGAAGAAAGTGTCTAGACTTTCTATCATTAGCTTATTAGCAAAGAAAAAACAACTGGTCAAAAACTGACCATACTTCATTTCTCATTTAAAAGAAGAGGTCTGATTCTTTCATGGCCTCAGATCTTTTTTTTTTTTTTGAGACAGGATTTCACTTTGTATGTAGTTCAGGCTGGCCCTGAGCTCAGCCTCAAACTCACATCACAGCAATCCTCCTGCCTCTGCCTTCCGAGTGCTGGGATTACAGGCATGAGCCACCATACCCAGCACTGTAGTATGTGGTACTGATTGCTGCTGGGTGTGAGTCTCCATGCCCAGTATTGTATGTGGTTACTGGGATCGAACCCAGGTCCTCGTGCTTGCAAGACAGGCGCTGGAACCACTGAGCTAAATCCCCGGCCCATGGCCTCAAATCTTTAAAATTACTTTACTTTCTGACTTTCTTCCCAAAGAGCATTTGTGATGTCCATGGTGGGTGTTACTGGAATGCTGTAGGGTTGTGGCAATGGGCAGTCAGGGAAGAAACCTGCAGGGCAGTCAGAAAGACCTGGCTCGTCTTCCCAGCCACAGTTCCTGTTTGGCTGTTCCCAGATCACTTTGTCAGGCTTTGCATGCCTGATCTGTGCAGAGACCCTTCTTTGTAGGGTCCTAAAAATGAGACGTTTATTTCATGCTCAATATAGGACTTCACATATGCGATTAGTAAGTATTCTTGTGATTACAGTTACTATTAGGGACTTTCAACTTTAATTGTGCAGCTGTTAATGTGTCCATCTTTAAAACATTGTGTGAATCAGAGTAGGGAAAAAAAACTTAGTCATTTTTAAATGACTACATTCTAAATTAGTGCAATAAAGCTGTCTCCTCACTGTGACTTCTGCATGTGGTATTTTGAGATTTCATCTGTCCTTCTTGGAGTTGAATTTAAATTTTTCTTTTTCATGGTACAAATTATTTAATAAATTCAAGTCCAGGTGAAATTCTGTTAGTGTATTTCAGAAGAATAACCCAATTTCTTGTTGCAATTAAACTAAAATACTGCTTAAAATAAAAACTTTCAGTGATTTCTTTTAAATAATACATAGACTGTCATTCTGTTTAATCTGTGTAAGCATATTTTACTTCTATAGTCACTTTTCCAGTGTAATGAGAAGTTTGTGAATACATTCCTCTAACTGGGGGGTTACATTAAAATAGAAGTATGAATGCTGGATCGGCAGAACTTAGAGTGGATCAGTGAGGCAGGGCAGATGAGTGATTAATTCTGACAAATTGGGTAGGACACACATCATTTCCAGTGAAAAGTGAAACTGACAAATATTTCAGCCTTGTGCCCTCATTGCTGTGCTTTTTTCAGGTGTGACCTCTTCCTCTTCAGATGTGAACTCTTCCTCTCTCAAGTTTCCATTTTCGTAGGAAAGTTGAAAAGCACTTGAGTATCACTAGAAGGAATTGATGGGGTTTGAATCACCTTTACTATAGCTTTCTGTGTTTTTTCATATTGGGATTGAACCTACGACCTTCATACTGAGCTACATTCCCAGCCCTGATTTTCTGTTTTTATTTTGAGAGAGTATCTTGCTAAATTGCCTGGCTGAGGGTGAACTTTTGATCCTCTAGCCTTTGCCTCCCAGAGTGCAGGGATTATAGATACGCTCAACACATATTGCTCATCATAGCTTTTTAAGATTCCCTTGTGTAAGCCTAATAAGACTGATGGTCGACCTTCTGATTTCTTCACAATTGCTGATCTCTCCCATGTGAATGTCAGTCCTCACCAATTTAATGGGAAGCTTACATGTCCATCCCAATAAAGAGAGGATTTGTGGGTGTTAAGTAGTATAGGTATAGAAATGAGAAAATTTTTTAAGAGTTGAAAATTGGATTTGTTGAGTTTTTTGCCTTGTAAATACAGATAATCTGTTGTTTGTTTTTGTGAAAATTGGATTTGTTGGGCTTTTAGCCTTGTAAATACAAATAATCTGTTGTTTACTTTTTGAGACAGAGTCTCACCATGTAGTTGGCCTTGAACTTGTGGTGATCCTTTTGCCTCAGCCTCCTGAATGGTGTGGGATGATGTTCATTTGCCACTATGGGAGATAAATGTAGATACAGTTTATATACTTTTATAGTACAAGACAACTGACTTTTAGGTATTTAATTGTTTTTGTTTTGTTTGGACACCACATAGTGCCTAACAGAATATAAGTCTGAAGAGTCTAGCTCTGTTGGCATAGCATCACTTTCATGTTGTCACCACCTTAATGGGTGTCATGGGGAGGCTTCACTGCTGTCACAGCATTATTAAAGTCAGCATTTACCCTGTTTTGTAAGGTAGAGTGTAACCAATACTTCTAATACTTACCAAGCCTTTGAATACTGACATTCACAATCAGCACTAGATAGTACATTAGTAAGGTTCAACAATGCTGATGTTGCAGTGTAACTCAGTCAAGCTTAAGGCAGAAAATAAACATTTTGTGATGGGCTGCAATTCAAAACTAAGTTTTCCAGTTACAAGCTAATTGCTCCCATTAGCAGTTGTTGCTGTGACTATACTTTAAATATGTTTTGGGAGCTGTTTCCCTCCTGAAAATAGGCTCTTATACCACACAGCATGCCCAGAGGAGCCTGGGTGATAAAGGCCTAACTAGAAATGTCCTCAGAGTGGAAGAAGCAGCTATGAAACATTCAGGAGGAAAAGAAGGTTTTTCCAGGAGCCTCTGCTCAGAGCAGCTCCAGCTCTGGCTGTATGCAGATTGCAACCTGTGGGAGGGCTCATTCTGTCTCCATCACTGACAGTAGCCAAAGACACAGTCAAGTGCCCTCAGTAACAGAAGTGCTTCTACCAAGTTAATTGGCCGGGACTCCTCCCAGCCCTGGTCCACGTTCTCTGACTAAGCACTATGCCAGCAGATAAACACTGGCCTCACAGAGTAATCCAGGAGAAAGTAGAATTTTAGATCCATATATTGAATGGGAAGGGAGCTCGTTTAACAAACTGTCAGCAGTTCTGATCTGGTCAGATGACTGTCAGTGTATACATATTGTGGTGCACACTGAGTTTCCAGAGAATGCCACTTTATTGTATTATTTTCTCTTTAGATTGCTTTTGTAGGACTGCAGCATAACTCCATTTTGAAACACAGAAATCTTATTTTTTTCAAAAAATGAATTTTCCTTTTGCCTTCAGGTATTGTTTTAGTGGCTGCTTTGTACATTTACAGAGCCTTTGATTAATATGCTACAGTGTTTGCTACTCAGATTTCTTTTAGATAGAGGCAGGAAAGTAATTAAATTGGACATGTGCCAGTTTACATATGGGACTCATCTAGATATATTCAGCTAGTGTTGGTATGCTGAGTGTTTAGGGTTTGTTCAGGAAAAGAAAGGAGTATAAGACAAAAGCTGTGTGGTGGGATAGCCATTTATATTTGCATGTAGCCAGTAGGCAATATGCCACTCTTCTTTTGTCTGGCTTTCAAAAAACAAGAAAAGTGGCTGTGATACTAATTGTCACTGGCTTCTGAAGTGAAAATGTTTGTGGCAATTGAAGGGACATAAAGAGGAAGGAAGATTGGTTTAGTGTCAGCTGCGATTAGATAAAGCTTCAAGATCTCATCACCAGATGTCTCCACCCCTGAGAAAAGGGGCTGAACTGGCCACCTCTGGGGTAGAAAGGGCATCACCCAGGCCTTCAGTGCTGGGCAGTGGGTGGCCTGAGTGCCTGGCAGCTTTACAGGAGGTTAGACCTGGCGACATGTGAGAGCCAGAGTCTGGGAGCCCTCAGATGCCGCAAAGGACTCTGTTCTGCAAGGTGCGTCTCCTAGAAGGTAGCAGCACCTTCTGCAGCGTTCCAGCATGGGCTCACCCACGTCCCTTGGCTCCTGGCCATCAACAGCCTAGATAAAATGGAATTTTGGGAAAGAGCAGCTTGCTGGTCCTGCTGTAGAGCTTTCAGCTGTGGCCTGCCTCACCCTGCTGGGTCAGCACACCTCCCCACTGAGGCAGGCCTGCTTTCTGTTGCCTTACTCTCTTAATCTATTTCTAACCTTGAGGAAGTAGTCACATTTCAGTGCTCTTCTGAAGAAAAATAAAAGGCAGCTAGCTTATTCTTTTGTATACTTTCGTTATTACTTAAGGCAAAGCTTTACTCTGTTCTGCATTCATAATTCTTACACTTACAACAGATGAGAGGTAAGATGTTTAGAGGTCGGTCCACTGATGGAATTCTCAGTGTAAAATACTTTCTCCCTGAGATTTCACCCACAGTAAATGAGGGAGGGGGAAATCATGGGTTCTCAGAGCTGAGAATACTTGTAACATTTATCCTGCCCCTGAAAACTAGCTAACAAGGAATTTGTTAGTAAACATTAGTGAACGTATATTGTCATCCACTGAAAACACTGAGAACTATTTTTTATAATGCGTAATTTATTATACTGTAATCTCATTTAAGAGGATTGTGGTGCTAAAGCGTGAATGCATTTGCTATTTGTCAATTTTAATACCAATTAAGCATTCAGCACTGCTTCTCAGAAAATGTTGCCCACACATTCCTATCTGGTTAATTTGATAACTAATTAAAATTTTGCTGGGCCAGGGATTTAGCTCAGTGGTTCGGGCGCCTGTCTTGCAAGCACAAGGGCCCTAGTTCATCCCGGGTAACCACATAACAATACTGGGCGTGGAGACTCACCCCAGCAGCAATCAGTACCACATTCCACAGTGCTGGGCATGGTGGCTCACGCCTGTAATCCCAGCACTCAGGAGGCAGAGGCAGGAGGATTGCTGTGATGTGAGTTTGAGGCTGAGCTCAGGGCCAGCCTGAACCACAAAAGCGAGACCCTGTCTCAAAAAACACTAAAAAAACTTAAAAAAAAAAAATTTTTGCTTAGTATGGCCCATAGAAAGTCTTTATAAAATACTATTCCTAGAAAACGTTATCTTTATATGGTAACATTGGGAAATTTAAAAATAAAGATAAAAAAGCTTTTTATGTAATACTTTTTAATTTAATCTCTTAGTTATACTTGATTTTTATAGAGATTCCTATTTATAGATTATGTAAACCATTTAAACAGCAGAAGAGAAGTTAATACATGAACCTTCTTTTTCCTTTTACTAGGGGAAATAATGTTAATAATAAGATATCTACTTAGAAGAAAGACATTTCAGTTCATTTTCACTACTTAGTACTACAAACCTTAACCAAGTCTGTCACCTCACTAAGTTTCCATTTTGATGCACATCATTGGGTGAGTCAGTTCAGCCAACCATTGTATGTATCTTCCTCCTGCTTGCAAGCTCCTGGTGTCAGGAGAGTATGAAGGCTCTCACTGTCAGGTCTCGGCTGAGCTGCATGTCATGTGTGTGGACTCAGCCTTTGAAAGCTCTTGTGCTCTATACATCAGTATAGAATCCCTAGATGAAAATATCTCTGTTCCTTTAGCAGTTCTCATTTACTTTAAGTTAAAAGGTTCTAAGACAAATGGCATGCTTTCAGTGGGAGAGGCCCCTGTGTTCTGACTCAAAGGACATGGCAGTGATGATGGTGGTGTCAGCAGTGGCAACATAGGGAGGCAGAGGAGACATTCCAGATGAGACAGCACAGAAAAAAGGGCTAGTGTAGGGAGTGGGTAGAGTCTAATTTGTCCGAGTTGGCTTTAGGTCTAACTCTCTTATGTTGGGATATACGTTTTGCTGTTTGTTTCACATGTTTGTTTTGTTTATACCAATATAGTAAAGTGACCTTTTCAAGTCAGCTTGAGTCTGGATCTGAAAAGAAGAAATTTTTTTTTGCTTTCTGGCTGTAGCCCTTTCTGTGCTTCTTTGTACCATGGTCTTGCAATGTTGCCCAGGCTGGCCTCAAACTCTTGACTCAAGTGTTTCTCTTACCTCAGCTTTCCAAGTAACAAGGACTACAATTACATAACACTGTGCCAAGTATCAGTTTTTAAATTATTTTTCATGTTTAATTGTTTTTCAAAATACTAAAGTAAATAAGGCACAGTGTTTCCCATTTTAACTTCTTGAAAAGAAAAATAATTACAGAGCCAGGTAAAATGAAATAAAGAAGACCAGGATTTAGCTCACTGGCACCATACCTTCTGGGCTTGTGTAAGATCCTAAGTTTGAGTCTTGGTACAGGAGGATGGTGAGATAGATAGACAGATAGATAGGTAGATAGATAGATAGATAGATAGATAGATAGATAGATAGATAGATGTAATGCTATTGGTGTACATATATCACT
Source organism: Petromus typicus (assembly GCA_004026965.1). Classification (NCBI taxonomy): domain Eukaryota; kingdom Metazoa; phylum Chordata; class Mammalia; order Rodentia; family Petromuridae; genus Petromus; species Petromus typicus. Next base: position 22,348 of record PVIR01020883.1, on the reverse strand, counting down.
GTGATATGATGGAAATAAGGATGTATGGAAATAAGGAAAAACTGTAGCACAATGAAAACTGTGTATATCGTGCCTATTTCTACCATGTGTGAGAAGTTCTTTGAGAACACAGAGTAGGTCTTACCCTTCTCTAGAGCTTTGGTAATCCCTCTGAGTAGGAAACATTGCCTGTGTTTATATGCTAGTTACGCATTGTCGGAGGGAACATTGAAATGGAGGTACTGACCAAGGGTCACATGAGAGCAAGCTCAGTATAGAACTTCAAACTGTAAAAATTAGAAATTTGTGAGGAAATTTCTTGGTACCAAGAGGTATCCAAGTGAGAAGACCAAAGAGAAAGAAAGGCAGTAGAAAGTAATTTTTACCATTCATCCTTAACGTCCTTTTGTATATTTTCTGCTAATTTTTATCCTAACAGCAAAAATAGGGGTTCCATGTTTTCCAACTACAGTAATTTCTCCTTGCCTTTTTTTTCTCCCCATTCACATTTAATTACTATATTAAATTTGTTACTTACTTTTCTACCTCACAGAGAAGTTGATAGATTATCTTTTTTCTTGGGATATAGGTTAAAATGTGAAGAGTTAGATCTGTTGGTTTTTCTAATAGAAAACAAAGTTGCTTCTCCATTTTATTATCCCATGATGTCAAAAACAAAGTGTTTTATTTCATTTTTATTGTTCTTATTTATTGTTTTTTGTAGGGAACAGGGGAGGGGACCAGAATCTTTGCAGTTAGTTTTAGTCTTCTGTTAGACCAATGGCACAAGGCAAATTAATTAATAAATAAAAAATGAAATTTAGAGAAGAAGCTGTTTGGGCCTGATCCATGCTACTCTGATAGCAAAGATAGCCGACCCAAGCTTGCCAAATCTTTTGTTCCGTACATTTTGAGTACCAAAGGACTCAGAAGACCCAGAGGGCCCAGGAGACAACAGCAATAGTGCTTGAGGAACTACCTGTGATGGAGATCCTGGTGTAGTTCTGCCCTGGAGCATCACAGCATGTGGAACCACCAGAGTCCCTGTTGCTACCAGAGGTAAAGACAAGAGGCAGCTAGGTACATACATGAAAGAGTTAAAAGAATCATATCACAGTGATATATGTACACCAATGTTTATAGCAACTCAGTTTGTGATTGCTGAATCTTGGAAACAGCCCAAATGCCATCAGTGGGGGACTAAATAAAGAAGAGGTGATTTTTCTATTAAGTGAAATATTATTCATCTGTCAAGAATGTTAAATTTGAGTCATACTTAAGGGGATGTACCTCAGGGACATACTCATAAATGAAATAGATAGGACACAGATATGTTTGTACTGTATCTTTCTCTAGTATGAAAAATGGTAGGTGTAAATGAATGCCAAAATGTATAATAAGTGATGTGAAATAGGAAGAAAATATGCAAAAAGAGAGAAAGGATGGGTAAGGGAAAGTAAAAACAAAAGACTTGATAGTTAACAAAAGGAAACAAAGCTTATGTATGCAAGGGACAGAGGCTATAGAGAGGGCAAGGGAAAAGGGAAAAATGAAACTCAAGATGTGTCATGTACATGTACAAGTTCTTGATGTTAAATGTGATCATATTGTATGTGTAAAATGTACCAAGAAAATCAGTTATTAAAAAAAGAGTCAAGTCCATCTGCAGGCAGGAAAGTTCAGCCCAGTTATAGTCCTGATTGCGCTATAATAGGATTGCTCCCAATAGTTCATAATTTCACATTTTGATTATAAATATTTGTAGGAAGTTCCAAAGCCAAATCTTCCAGGTAGGAAGATTGCGTATGTTGGTATTGTTTTATAATAGTTGTAGAAAACTCATTGAGTCTTTTGGTTTTTTTATCTCTGAATATCTTTGACTCTGTTCCTATCTTATTTGTTTACTTGTTTGTTTATTTTTGGTACAGAGATTGAATTTGGGAGAAACTTGTGCTTGTGAGGTAGGCACCAGAGCTAAATCCTCAGTGACTGTTCATTTTAAACAGGATAAACAAATTTGATTATAAAAATACCTCTGCTTTATACATGAAAAGATGTTCTGTATCAGTAAAAACCACAATGAGATATATTCATACTAGAATGTATTATTTAAAAAGAACAAAATGATGAGTGTTAATGAGTATATGAAAAATTAGAATCACTATGCATTGCTCTGTAAAATGATGCAGCTGCTGGGAAGCACTGTGATCACACCTCAGGGAATTAAAGAGGTTGGCCAAAAGTTTCACAATCCCACTTCTACCTGTATACCAAGAAGAGTCAAAAGCAAGAATGGAAATGGGTACTTGTACGTTAGTGTTTATACCAGCATTACTCAAAATGGCCAAAAGGTAGAAGCAACCAAAGTCTATCAAGAAGTAGATGCAAAACCAAATTTAATTTATCCATACAATGGAATATTATTCAGCCATAAAAAAATTACTACTACATGAACTTTGAAGACATTATGCTGAGTAAAATCAGCTGGTACAAAAGATGAACACTGTATACAGGAGACATTTGGAATAATGAAATTCATGGAGATGAAATAGAATCATATTTACTAAGAACTGGAGGGAGTATTGTTTAATGGATACAGATTTCAGTTTGGAATAATAGGAAAGCTGAGGAGGTAGATGGTGATGATGGTTGCATACAATATTAATATATTTAGTACCCTTGAATTTTGTATTCAAAAAAAGTTAAGCTAAATGTGGTGGTGTATACCTATGATCTCAGCACTTTGGAAGCTGAGGCAGGAGAATAACCCTGAGTTTGAAGCCAACCTAAGCTACCTAGTAAGTTCAAGACCGGCCTAAACTACATTGTGAGGCCCTGTGTTACAAATACTTGAATACATTAAACATCTTTGTTTTTATTATAGTTGAGGCTGTCCATGTCAGATACGCTGTTTAGTGTTGTGTATTTGTGATTCTTACATTTTAAAATGTATGTAAGCTCAAGAAATCTAAGTATTAATACTCAGAACCTTAGGGACTACATAGCTCAGCATCATTTTAGAGTTGAGAATTGACTTCAGATTGTTCAAGTAATTGATAACAAGAACAAGAACCTGGATTTTTGGCATGTACCATTATGTCTTTGTTCACCTAGGAAACACTGACATGGCTAATGGACTCAGACCACAGAGTTAACATCTGTGCCCACAAGGAACTCACCTTGAGAAATCAGACTCATAATTCAGTGATCAGATTGATATTTAGTTATATGGAATCTGTGCTCTCTCAAAGTTAGCACATTTTTTTAGTAGTTTTGTTCTTTTACAGTTCTACTGAGAACATACCTTTGAAATTGCATTTATGTTAACATGTTAAATGATTTGTATCATTGCGTTCTTTACTGTTTTGGGAATATTTTGAAAATAGAATGTACATAGAAACTAGTGTAACTTTATCCACAAACAAAATTTAACCTTTAACCTGGTTATTTGCCATGTTTACTTGAGAGTTACCACTCCTTGGCCCTACTGTGATGCTGCCCCCACAGATCTCAGATTATATGTGTGTACCTCATCCTTCTAAACTGATTTTCTGATTGTTAATAATGTTGTTCATTGTTTCAACTATTAGTAACTCTTTAGAGTTGTCTAGAGCTGTTTCTGTTTTCCCTTCATTTTTTGATTGAGTTTTCCATCTTTGTCTTACTGACCTGTAAGAGTTCTTCACTGTGACATCCATTATGTGGTATTTCCTGAATATAGCTTTTTAGTTTCCAGTGAGTGATGCCTTTTATCATAAGATAATTTTAATTAATATGGTCAACCTAATCAGCTTTTTAATGGCTTATGTCTTTTTTGTATATGCAAAAGATATAATGTGAAAGATCACAGATAATTTTTTACACTTCCCTATTAAGCTCTAAAAAAATTTGCTTTTCACAATTAGGTCTTTATTTCAGTTAGTGTACTTTGTATATGATATGAGGGAAGAGAAACTGCCTTTACTTTTTCCATGTCGCCAGTGAGTTGTCCAGCAGCTCTCTTTAGCCAATCCTCCTCTGTCAGCCTGTGACATGACTGTTACTCTCCACTTGGAGAATAAGCAATCATCGTTTAGCAACTTGACACAGATCCTCAGAACAGACTGTTAACAAAAGGATTCTCCTTTTACAGCATGACAGTTGAGGGACAGAAATGATGGCAGAGTAAGCCTGGGTTGCTGACCTCCTGCCATCTGGGCATAGGCTGCAGTGAGTGTCCTCATCAAGAGGCCAATGGCCTGCCTCATGGCAGTTTGTCCTCAAGGGAAAGAGACAGATGGCAGGATGGACTTTACTAGATTTGCTAACAGCTATTATCTCTGTTGACTTGATCTTACTTTCTGTGTAAAATGATGTCTGGCTCATTCTGTCAGTTCATTATTGCCTAAGTTAAGATCCAATGAAAGAAAATGTCATAAACAAGAGTTGCAGAGCCAACCCCTAATTAACATTCAGCAATTTAAAAGCCTGATTATTTCATAGTAAACTAGACACTTAAAATTTCCTATCGTCTATCTTCAAAACTAACTTTGTGGGGCCGAGGATTTAGCTTGGTGGTTTCAGTGCCTGCCATGCAAGCACAAGGTCCTGAGTTTGATAACCAGTACCAAAAAAAATACTTAACTTTGTAGTTTTCACCTGAAATTGCCTGTCTACTTTGTGGTCACCTATAGCATAATTATAAATTACTTTTTAATCAGACCACAGAAATCTCTTTTTATAAGGTTAGGATTAGCTATAATATATTCTTTCTAGTGATTGTGATACTTTACATACCTCCTTGTTTTTCCTTTAGCTCTCTCAAACATTAAAGAATTTATTTGATTTGCCCATGGCTTTTGTTTGTTTGGTTAGTTGTTTATTTTGCAGGAATTGAACTTCTGGGGAATTGAACTCGGGGCCTTGAGCTTGCCAGGTAATCACAGTGCCACTGAGCTTTATATATCCCTGGCCCAAAGCCTATGGTTTAACTGTCCACAAATAAGATTCTTCTTGTTAAAATAAATTCAGAGACCATAATGACTAAAAGAAAAGGAAATGTGTTTTGAAGTTTGTTATCTTAACTATTGAAAGAAGCTCCACCAAGGATTCGTAAATTAAATGATTCTGTTGTATATTAGATTAAATGACTTTGTAAAATTCTACGTTTTTTTTTTTTGAGACAAAGTCTTGCTTTTGTGGTTCAGGCTGGCCTTGAGCTCACTGTGTAGCCCAGGCAAACCTTGAATTTGAAGCAGTCCTCCTTCCTCCCAAGTGCTGGGATTACAGACTGAACTACTGGCTTTGTGGTATGTGGTACATTGCTGGTGGGCGTGAGTCAGCATGCCCACCATTGTTGTATGTGGTTACCAGGGATTGAACTGCCCTGGCCCAACTTCTACTTTATTTTTGAATTGTGCATACTTGGAATAAAATCTATTGGGCAGTTTATTGAAATGCAGGTTTCAAAACAGTGTTGGAACTACTCAAATTATTAAGAAATTACAGAAGATAATAAGAATTACAAAATGTGAGTTCTTTAAAAAGATCTTAAGAGTGAGATTATATAGATCCTATAGGAAGATATCACATAAAGTTATTCTGAGGATCACAAAACTATAAGAGAATAGGAAACAAGCTGGGTGTGGTGGATCACGCCTGTAATCCCAGCACTCAGGAGACAGAGACAGGAGGGTTGCTGAGTTGAGGCTAGCCTGGGGTACATAATCAGTTCAAGGCTAGCCTGAACTACAAAGTAAGACCTTGTCTCAAAAAACTAAAAAATAAAATAAAATGGGGATTATAGAGCTGGGCATAATGGCGCATACCTTTAATCCCAGGACTCAGGAGGTGGAGGCAGGAGGATCTCTAGGAGTTCAAGACCAGGCTAGACTACATAGTGAGACCTGTCTCAAAAAATAAAATAAAATGGGGACTACTAAAAAGACACAAGTTTTTTTCTTTATATTTTAGCACTTGTCATTCAGAATTGAAAACTTGAAATAATGAGATTTCTTAAGGACTGTTTGACAGTTAATTCATTAACAAGGGAGAGGAAAGTCTTATTTTGAATTTTGTTTCACTTTTTCAGATCTCAGTCACGGTGGATTAGCAGATCATTATGAAAATCCCCATTGGGGACAGCAGCCCCCTTACAGGAGTGAAGCCAACTGCAACTGGGATGAAGTGATAATAGACAGGAGTGACCAGGAGGCGTGGCCTTCCATCACAGGAATAGAAACTGAATCTGCCTCAGAATGTCCTCCAGACACTGACTCTGCCGCTACCCGTGGCTCCGAGAACAGTAGCATGGCTACAGGGAGTGCCCAGGGCAGCTTCACTGGACATACCAAGAAGACAAATGGCAATAATGGCACCAATGGCGCACTCGTCCAAAGCCCTTCTAATCAGAGTGCCCTTGGGACAGGGGGAGTGAACGGGAATGGAAGCGCAGCCAGAGTGTGGGGTGTAGCCACAGGCTCAGGCTCAGGCCTGGCTCACTGCTCTGTTGGTGGGGGGGATGGAAAAATGGACAACATGATTGGTGATGGAAGAAGTCAGAATTGCTGGGGTGCTTCCAACTCCAATCCCGGCATTAATCTTAACCTTAATCCTAATGCCAACCCAGCTGCCTGGCCTGTACTTGGACATGAAGGAACTGTGGCGACAGGCAGCCCTTCCAGTATTTGCAGTCCAGTCAGTGCCATTGGACAAAATATGGGCAGCCAGAATGGGAACCCACCAGGCACTCTGGGTGCATGGGGAAACTTGCTGCCGCAAGAGAGCACAGAACCACAAACGTCCACTTCTCAGAATGTGTCTTTCAGCGTACAACCTCAGAACCTTAACACTGATGGACCAAATAACACTAACCCCATGAACTCTTCACCAAACCCTATCAATGCAATGCAGACAAATGGACTGCCAAACTGGGGCATGGCTGTTGGTATGGGGGCCATCATCCCACCCCACCTGCAAGGCCTTCCTGGTGCTAATGGATCATCAGTTTCTCAAGGCAGTGGGGGTGGTGGTGAAGGGATGAGCAGCTCTGTGTGGGGACTGACCCCTAGTAACCCTGCTACAGGAAATAGCAGTTCTGGGTTCAGTCAGGGGAATGGAGACACTGTGAACTCAGCATTAAGTGCTAAACAAAATGGATCCAGCAGTGCTGTGCAAAAGGAAGGGAATGGAGGGAGTGCTTGGGACTCTGGGCCTCCAGCAGGTCCTGGAATACTCACTTGGGGCAGGGGCAGTGGCAACAATGTCGTTGGTAGTATTCATTCAGGAGCTTGGAGCCACCCTAGCCGAAGTTCCTCTAACAGTGTGAATGGGGAGTGGGGAAAGCCCCCAAGCCAGCATTCCAGTAGCGACATCAACGGGAAAGGATCAACAGGGTGGGATGGCCCCAGTGTTGCCAGCCAGACCCCTGCTTTGCAGCCTGGCAGTGAACATGTGAACTCTTGGGCCAAAGCTACATCTTCTGGGACTACAACAAGTGAAGGAAGTAGTGATGGGTCTGGCAGTCACAATGAAGGAGGCCCTGGGAGGGAGGGGACAGGAGAGGGCCGGAGGCGAGATAAAGGGATTATAGACCAAGGGCACATCCAGCTGCCAAGGAATGATCTGGACCCCAGAGTTCTGTCTAATACTGGTTGGGGACAGACTCCTGTAAAGCAAAACACTGCCTGGGAATTTGAAGAATCCCCTAGGTCTGAAAGGAAAAATGACAATGGGACAGAGGCCTGGGGGTGTGCACCTACTCAGCCTTCAAACTCAGGGGGGAAGAATGATGGGTCCATCATAAACAGTACAAATACCTCTACAGTATCGGGGTGGGTCAGCTCACCACCTGCCGCCGTGCCAGCAAACACAGGTTGGGGAGACAGCAACAACAAAGCACCAAGTGGCCCAGGGGTTTGGGGGGACTCGATAAGCTCTACTGCTGTTAATAATGCTGCTGCTTCCAAGAGTGGCCATTCTTGGAGTGGGACCGTAAATCAGGAGGACAAATCACCCACCTGGGGTGAGCCTCAGAAACCCAAATCCCAAAACTGGGGAGAAGGACAAAGATCAAACCCAGCCTGGAATACAGGGGGTGGTGACTGGGCAGATTCATCATCTGTCCTGGGACACCTGGGGGATGGGAAAAAAAATGGATCTGGATGGGATGCTGACAGCACTAGATCAGGGTCTGGTTGGAATGATGCCACAAGACCTGGGACCAGTGGCTGGGGCAATGGCACAAATACAAAAGTGAATCCAGGTACAAACTGGGGGGAATCTCTGAAACCCGGTCCCCAGCAGAACTGGGCCAACAAACCCCAAGACAACAATGTGAGTAACTGGGGAGGAGCTGCTTCTGTTAAACAGACAGGGACAGGGTGGATCGGGGGGCCAGTACCAGTAAAGCAAAAGGACAGCAGTGAGGCCACTGGCTGGGAAGAGCCCTCACCACCATCTATCCGTCGCAAAATGGAAATTGATGATGGTACCTCAGCTTGGGGAGACCCAAGCAATTACAACAATAAAACTGTAAATATGTGGGACAGAAACAACCCAGTCATGCAGAGCAGTACCACGACCAACACCACCACCACCACCCCCGCTACGACCAACACCACACACCATGGTGAGACGCCGCCTCCACACCAGGCCAGTGCTCAGCTGAATCGGTCGCCTTTGCTTGGGCCAGGTATGAAAGGTGCTTTATGCTACTTTATGAGTAAAAAGGTAGTTTATGCTCATTTCATATGCCTCATGGTTTTATACTTGCCAACATAGACTCTTTGAGGGCATAGTGTCAAATTTCTCATCTAAAGAGAATAAAGCAGGACCGTCTAGTAGTGTCCTATCCAAGGTGGAAAGAAAACTGGGAGTTTTTGTTATTGCTGTTGACATTACCAAAGGATAATTTATTTTGAAGTTGTCTTTATGTTGTACTGTCTTCTCTTTTGGTCTGGGTGCCTCAATAGTGTATAACTGTTGGGTAGTTTACATCATTTTATAGAAATAATTTTGAATTATTTTTTCCTTTTAGCCTCTTTCTGTGTTTTTCAGTATTCATATCTTTTACAGACATCACTTTAGAGACTGCCCACCACTCTGTGATGTGCTTCGGCCATAATTTTTTTTTTTTTTTTTTTTTTTTTTTTTTTTTTTTTTTTTTTTTTTTTTTTTTTTTTTTTTGATACAAGGCCTCACTTTGTAGTTCAGGCTGGCCCTGAGCTCACTGTGTAGCCCAGGCCAGGCTGGAACTCACAGCAATTCTCCTGCCTCTGCCTCCTTAGTGCTGGGATTACAGTCGTGAGCCACCACACCTGGCACTGTGGTATGTGGTACTGATTGCTGGTGAGTGAGTCTCTGTACCCAGCATTGTTGTATGTGGTTACTGGGGATCAAACCCAGGCCCTTGTACTTGTTTTTCTATCCTATATTGTCCAAATAATTCAGATCATGCCACACATCCATCCCCTTAAATGCCAATATCCTTAATATCAGATATGAAAAAGGAAAAATATATCTGTTTTAGGTAGTATTGGGGCCCACTTTGTTAGTTAAATGTTAATTTACTTAAGTGGTTCTCAGCCCTAACTTTTCTCCAACGTACCTTGCCCTTGAATGGAAGAGATAGGATATTAATCCCAGAGAGTGCAATTTAATTGATTTGAAGTGAACCCCATTTCCTGGTAGTTTTAGAGCACTGCAGGATTTCTGATGTGCCCTTCACACTAAAATAGAAAAAAAAATTTTTTTAGTGAGAAAGGTGTTATATAAGTCAGGTGTTGATTTCAGTTGAAAGAAAAATCCTAAAAAGAAACTTAAGAATTAAGTTTCCCTTGGTACAAGTGGAAGAGAAAATGATGAGATGGTTTGGACAAGAAGCTGCCTACAAAGAGCTTGAATTATAAGAGAGATGAGAAATACAGCATTCACTATGAGAGTACAGATAAAATTGAATTGTCCTTTATAACTGGAAAACTAATAGCTCTATTTCTCTCTAGAATGGGGTCCATGGTAACAAAGCAACCTCTGTGCAGACCTGGAGTCTGCTTGAACTGTGAGTGAGCCTGAATTTAGCAAATTGCAGCCTTCAGAAGTTGTAGAGAGGGCACTAGCAAAAGAATATGCTCTAGCTCCAGAAATACTTTCTGCATACGTAGGAAAGTCTAGAAGCCTGTGCCAAGGTGCTACTCCTTCCCAATGTGCTCCACTTCGTGGGCACTGTTGAATTCTTTGCTCTTTAACTGATTCAGCCTAATGTGCTAATAATTTTGTCCTCTGAAATGGTACAAAACAAGAATTCATTGACCACAGTCATTCTTTACTACTTTCTTTACATACTTTCAGGTTTTTAGTCCTCTTTATGGGCATCTGGAAAGCTATTATGAGGTTCTCTGTGCACAGAACTGATGTTGCTATAGCTGCACTTTACCAGTGTAACACTGTAGCCTCCCTCCAGAATCATATTCCTAGAAATTCATTATAAGTTTGTCAGTCCTTTGAGCTATATCACACACTTATTTTTCTCAATCATTATTGTGTGTATGTAGGCACACATATGCAGGTGGCACTGGGGATTGAAACCAGAGCCTTCGTACTGAGCTGCATTAATAGCCCTTTTTACTTATTTTGAAACAGGATCTCACTGTTGACTAGGCTGACCTCAAACATGGTCTTCTTGCCTGCTGCAGCCTCCCAGAGTACATGGTAGACATGTACCACCATTCCTGGCTTTGATTAGCTGTCCCTCCCTGGTAACTGCTTTGCTACAGCATCTTGTTTGTTCCAAGTACAGAGCCTATCCCTGTTCAGCTGGTAGAATTGGGCTTCCAGCTTCTTAAGAGCTCTTTGACTCTCAATTCTCTGGTCAGCGTGTTATTTCTTCCAGTTTTATTCTGCCCCTAACTTACATAAATATGCTATGAATATAAGACTAAGGCCTTCTCCATGACCACTCAGTCTTATACCTCCTGTACATCCAAGACCCACCTTGCCAGGGAATCTGCCCAGGATTTTTTTTTTTAACTTTTGGCCTGTCATTTTAGAAGTCTCGTGGCTGGCACAGTGAGTACCAAATGCCAGTTGAGTATTTTGTATAGATGTATTGTTTTAAAGAGCTGTCCTGACTGGTCATACATCACTGAACAGACTGAGTAGCAATCCCATGGCTCCCTCACTCTGCAGCACCACTGGACACTGAGTCCCCTGCCCTAATCCAGCTTCCTGATGTAACATGGGACAAGAAATTAGTAGTTCATGGTAGCTGGTTCTCAAGAGAGGAAGGCCTTGCAGAAAGGGGCCAGGGTAGGACTGGGGAGATTTTTCAGGCAATCTTAAACTGTCCAAGGTGCTGGGAAGCAGGGAAATAATTAAGCAGATCCTGGATATTTACACTTATTTTGTAGAGGCAATCATTCTGGCTGTAATATGAGAAATGGGTCAACAAGAAGCTACATTGCAGAAGATGGAGAAGAGGTAAGCAAGTGATAGCCTTGAGTGGATAGTGGCACCCTAAATACAGGTGGGCTTGGAATGAGTGATTGTGAGGTGGAGCTAGTTCGGGGATGGGGGTAAGGAACAAGTGATGGATTGTGTGTTCTGTTGGCATATCCATGAGTGGGTCTCAACACTCTAGGGCCTGTATTGGACACAGAAGACCAGATCTCAGCACAGAGCCAGCTGAAGGTGCAGCTTTTGGAGAGTTGCCATTGCCAGAGGGCCAACGTCAAGGGTAAATATAATTAGATGGTCAAGATTTGAGCACATTTAAAAGCCAGTAGAATGAAATAGGTAGAAAAAATGAACACAGACGCAATCCCTTCACCCAGTAGAGGAGAATGCTTATTGTTCATTGCATTGAGAGAGAAGGAGAGGCAGGCACCCTGACAAGACAGTTGAGGGGGCCAATAGGTACAGAGCACTAGTACCTTCCAAGAATGGTGAGGGTGGTTAGGAGCAGAGGCTGGAGCACTAGGAAACGTGAGTCATTCCGTGTAGAGAGTGGAACAGATCCCTAACCAGGGTCCATGGGGGTGGGGAGTGTCTCGTAGTCAGGGCCCAGGGACTATAACACTTAGTGGAAAAACCCTCTTTTATTCAGCGTGTGTGTTGGAGAGTACTGTGTGCTATGGGAAACACAGCAAGGAGTAAGGCAGACAGGTTGAGTTGTAAGTACATAATCTGCATAAATTGTGATAATGGGCCAGATAGGGTGATACATACCTATTATCCCAGCATGCAGGAGACTGAGGCAAGAAGATTGAAAGTTTGAACCCAGCCTGGGTAATTTAGGAATTTAGTGAGACCCTGTCTCAGAATAAAAAGGGTTGGGGACCGTAGCTCAGTGTAACAGCCCTATGGTTTAATCTTCAGTACCACCCCCTTTTTTAAAAAGTGCTGATAATGCTGGGGGCAAAGCAAGCCCAGAAAGCAGGTCCAACAGTCAAGTGGAGGGACTGCTCTATTGCCTAAGGCAGCCCTGGCACTGGGTGGCTGTTTAGTTGTCGTAGCACTGGGATGAAAGAGCTGTCTTTTCTGCATTGAGTCAAGCACCACTGCTCTAGGGAGCCTCTCCAGTCCACCGTCTTGTGCCTAGCCTCCTCTCATTTCCTTGACAATTCACTTTACCTCCCCAAAGGCAGTCTGGCACATTAGAGATCATGTTCAGATCCACCTGTGCTTCAGTGTAATCACAGGCTGCTCCTAGTCTCACCGTTGAACCCTTGTGGCCCACATTTTTTTTTTCTGTGAATAAGTGTTTATTAATGAAAATGTTTCATGTAAAATCCCAGATTTCTGGCTTGTGGAAGCCTGAAATATCTGTCAGGTTGCTGTCTTAGTGACAGCACTCAGCAGGAACAGATGCCCTTAAAGTCAACCTGAATGCTCCAAGTGCCTCTCTCCCTGGTCTTAAGTGTCCCAGCACTGGGGCTTCTGAGCAGTAACCACTGGGCATCAAACTTGTGCTGTGCCATCCTCACGCTCAGCCCATTTATAGTAATTGCTGATTCCCTGCGCTATTTGAATTTGTAGTTCCTTTTTTAAACTAATGTATGACTGTCGTTTCTGAACATTAAAAAATCCTTTCTAAAATGAAGTAAAGCAGGAATAAAGATAATTGATGCCAAAAAATAAATTTGAAGACATATTTCCAACTGGTATCCAGCCTTCCTGCTGGAATTTAGTAAGACTTTGTCTCAAAATAGGATTTTTCTCAAGATTTGGTCCTTTTGATGTTAGCTGGCTTCTATAACAGTTCGATAAAATCTTTTGTTTTAGATAAAGAAAAATGAATGAATTTGAAAGTGAAGAGATGGTATAGTGTAGTAGGAGAGATCAATAATACCAAATTAAATAGTCTGATTAGCATTAGGGTAAAGACACAGAAAATCCTCTTGAGATTTAGCATTTTAAAATATCTTGCTGGATGTGGTAATATACATACCTGTAATCCCAGCACTTGAGAGACTGAGGCAAAAGGATTGCCATGAGTTCGAGACCAGCGTAGGCTACATTGTGAGTTAAAGGACAACCTGAATTACCTAGAAAGACTGTCTCAAAAATAAAATACCTTATCAGACAGAACCCTACTGCCACAGTATATGGCCCACAAATGTGTTCCCAGGGCATATAGGAAGAGCTCCAGCCATAGGAACTGTTCCTGGCAGTGGAATATTAGGACAAGCATGGGCTGCCCACACCTGTGTGCATACATGGAGTGTCTTTGTGCAAGGTCTCATTTTACAGATGAGTGGCAGCTCACTCCATCACGTGCATGGCGCAGAGGATAGAGTCTCATACGTGTCCCTTACTCCACCTGCAGACTTCTCTAAGTAGCACATTGTTACACTCTGTGGAGTGGGAGCTCAATGGACTTGGCAATTCTTTTTCTGTGAGTCATGCCTATTAGAAACTACTTGTGAGTGATTCTTAATAGACAAAGGATATGAAGATTTGCCCTGATAAAGGCATTCTTGTTTAGTTAGACGAGCCAAAATCATTCTATTTTATGTGAAAGATACTTATTAGTTACATCTTTTAACCAGTCACACATACTGTTATGAAATACAAAGGAAAGAAATATTTCATGACTGCTGCATGTTCACAGTTTCTGTATTTCTTCTCTCCCCCAGGCTTATGGGCCCTGTGTGTAATCTTGATGGTTATAGTGATATTCTAGACGTACTTGTGAATTTTGTTTTACTACTTGGCAGACAAACAAAAACTGCACATTTTTATTCCATGTAGTAAGCCCGTGTGCAGAAATTTTGTCAAGTGATATATAATGGGGGTACATATCGGTTTTCTCTTGTATTAATGTCTTTTTGTATCAAAGCAGTACCCCTGAATGTCTCATCCCTGCTCCACCTTGCCTGTGATGTTCAAGTCTCAGACCTAAACCATGCTGTGTTTTACAGTGAGGGCAAAAGTCATTACACTTAAGAATTGCAAGCAATCAAAGCCTGTCACTTTGCAAGCTTGATAGGTCTGGCTATCCTGTGAACCTGTAGAAGTAACAGGTATACTCTAACCCCAGGTCCTGCCATCACAAGGACAGTGCACATGTGTGCTGGCACACCAGTGGTAGCCCACTATCCACCTTGTCAGGACTGGGCTGTCTGGTAGGCGTAGTGCATGCCAGGCTGTTTGTTAGCGAGTAGTAGCTGGAGTCCCTGCCCCCTCCAAGCTAAAGCTTTCCACATGTGATTGTCTGGTAGTTTCTGCCACTCAAAAAGCTGCAATTTTGCTATTGACCTGTGCTGATTTTATGTCATTTCCATTTACATCAGAGTCTGAGTTTTAGGTAACTTTGTAAATTTTTGATCAAAATAAGTTTTCTCCCTGGGCATGGTGGCTCACACCTATAATCCCAGCACATGGGAAGCAGAGGCAGGAGAATTGCTTTGAGTCCCAGTTTGGCCTGGGTTTCATAGTAAGTTCAGGGTCAGCCTGAACTGCAAAATGCGACCCTGACTCAAAAATAAATAAATAAATAAATGAATGATAAAGTTTCTCAAGTATATTCTTATGGCTTATTCAGTTTTAAAACTGAATTTGTAAAATGTAGCAGATGCTACAAGACAGTCGCTTTTGTCTCTTATACTGATAATGTTTTCTGTCAGCTGGGGGGGAAACTGGTATCATCAGAAGAAATGAAGCGAAGTTTGAATAAGTAGATAGATAATCTAGACCTGACTCAACCCACTGGAGGTAGATAGTGAAATGACCCTGAAGTTGACTTTCCCCTTCCCTTGTAATAGGGAATGGAATCTCGGGCCTTCATACTAAGCTATAACCCCAGTCACCCACCCTCCTTTTCTAGAGGGGACCAAGAAGGTTCTCCTTAATTAGTTCATTGGTTTCCATTTCTCCACTTAAGGTTATGGTTGGGATTAGGGTTATGATCCATGTAAGCTTAGTGTTGGTTTGCATTTCCCAAACTCTTTGGATTCCTTTTCTAGGTTTAGGATTAGGGTTGGGGTTAGGGCTCGTGTTGGTTTGCATCTACCTGGCTTTTTGGGTTCTATTTCTAGGCTTAAGGTTAAGGTTAGGATCCAAGTGAGGGATAGTGGGGGTTTTTTTGTTTTCGTTTTTTTGCATTTCCCAAGCTCTTTGGATTACTATTCTAGGTTTAGGATTAGGGATAGAATCTAGATAGGGATAGTGTTAGTTTGCATTTACAAGGGCATTTGATTTTCTTTTCTAGGCTAAGAATTATGGTTAAGATTAGGATCTGGGTTAGGAATAGTGTGGTTTTGTATTTACCAGGCTCTTTCATTTCCTTTGTTTATCAGTTCCTTTGTAAATCCAGCTCCTTTGTTGATCCCAGGATTAGCATTAGAGTTAGCATCTGGATTAGGAATAGTCTTGGTTTGCATTTATCAGACTTTTTGGAATACCTTTCCAAATTTAGGATTAGAGTTAAATTTAAGATCCTAGATAGGGATAGCGTTTGTTTACACTGAGCAGGCTGTTTAGGTTCCTCTTCAGGCTTAGCAGTGGGGTAGGGTTCTGTATATGCTGTACCTGTTGACCCTGTCTATTTATCAGAATATATAAGCTCCCTGAGAAGGCCTCATGTGGCTGAACATCCACTGGCATGGTGTATCACCTCCTCTTGATCACAGCCTTGATCTGCAAGGCCAAACTTGCAGAACCTGAAGCTATTACATCATCCTGGAACCAGGCCATTCTGACCACTAGTAGGGAAGCAGCCAATAGCAAAAAAGTGTAAACAATGTTGGCTTATGTTGCAAAGAGATTGAAAATACATCCTGAAAATACTTAGCACCCTGATTACTGAATACACTTAGAAATAAATGTCCTATAACATTTCAAAATCAATTTTTAGACATACAGGAAAAAATTAATACTACTGCTTAGTGCGTAAGAGAGCCTCACAGTTAACTCTGAATCTGACAGTGTGATTGAGGAAGAACTTCCAAAGGTAGTTTCTTTCACTCCTGAAGTCTCACCAGGTTTCACCAGAAACAGATATTTGAAAGGGATCAGTATGGGGAGAAATAACATCATATAATTAATTTACTGAAATATGGAGACCATTATAAACTTGAATGAAGCTAGACTAGCAGTACAGTGGGGCCATGGACTTTACCTGTCTTCCAACCCTGGAAGGCAGTAAAAATATTAGTTCCATGTGCCATTCAGAAACCCTAGAGGAGGAGGGCTGAGGATGTGGCTCATTGTCAGAACACTTACCTACTATGTGTCAGACCTTAGTTTTGATCCCCACCCCCACCCCCCCAAAAAAAACATGAGAGAAAGAGAAGGGGGACATCTGGGGAATATGCAGTTTGTTGGTCTTACTTCAGAGTGCTGTTTGTGTGCACTGGCTTGCCTGTCCTCTCTCAGAGATACCCTCATAAGCCGCAGCAGGCCAGCAGCTGTGCTGGCTGTGATCCTTTTATTGTAAAAATCTCAAACCAAGGCCAGGCTTGACTTTGCATTTGGGCACTCTGGTGATAGTTGCTCTGAAACAGTTTTCTGGCACAGATGTTACAAAAGTATAATATAAAATGTTATAAAAATAGAGATCTAGTGAGTTAATCATGGTACAGACATGTTTTTCATTCACAGAAGTCTCATCAAGAGCAGAAACTAAAGAACATTGGCCTTGGTTCAAGATATTCTATCTCTAAAATTTCCTATGGCATTCTTTGGTGTAAAAATGATACCAAAAGCAGTTACGTGCAGATGGGATTAATGAGTAAGAAACTCTTACTGATAGAGCAAATAATCCAAATAAGCAAAACTAATCCAAAGGAAATACAACTCCCAACCTGCTACACATCCAAAGTGTGAGTTCATGGTCTCTAAAATCAAAGAATAAATTCCAGTAACAGTGGAGGTTGAGTAAAAAAAAAATTACTTTAAAAAAGGTAGCTTTAGTCTAAAAGAGAAGGGGAACCAGAAATTGAGTTGCCCACCCACCCTACTTTCCAAAAGTGTTTTATAGGGCAAAACCACAAGGTGAGATGGCTACAGAGTGAGACAAAACTATAAGATCCAGTGGAAAATAAAGGTGGGTATGAGGTGGGAGAAAACCATTTTCAGTCAGTAAGATTACAAGTACAGTCACCCAAATAATGTTGATTAAATGGAGTATCATATGGGAAAATAAGTCAGTCACACAGCAAACATATGTCCAGAAAGGAAATGGGCTAGGGAGATGCCTACTTAGTATATCAATTACTAAGGCCAGGAATGTAGCCTAGTGGCATAGTGCCTGTCTGGTAAGTGTGAGAACCTGAGTTTGATTCCTAGTACCAAAAAAAAAAAAAAAGGAATATCAGTTACTGCTATTCTGCTATTTATCCTCAGGGGAAGTAAGTGGGTGCTGTACTTTTTCATTTTATAATGCTGACCAGTAATTACGTCTCGATTGTCTTTATATTGACCCCTGGAAGGCCATTCCTGTAACTGCTTACAAGATATCTAATTAACTTACCTGTCTACAGTATTGCAGCTCCCATGTTCTCATACCACCATCCCCGAAATAATCTCCAGTGATCTCTCCAGCCAGAAGTAATTCATCTTAGAAAGCGACACACAGTTGTCACAAAAAGGAATGGGCTGTTTGTGGCTATGGAATGGAGGCTTTGACAAGGTTGATTTTGTTTTCCTGTGTTTTATAAGATTCAATAAGGAGAGCTAACATAGAAAGAGCCCAGGGAATTTACAGTTTTGCTGCTGAAAAGAAAGTGGGGAGGGTTGCATATAAGTATCCACCCACACTACCAATAAATGAACACTTATTAAATTGAGTTAAAATATAATGCAGCCTTCCAGATAACAATGAAAAAGAGCACATTTGAAATCTGTACAAGTGTACTAAAATCAAGACTGAGCCAGGGGTGATAGGGTACACCTATAATCCCGTTACTCCAGAAGCTGAGGCAGGAGGATCATCTTCAGTTCAAGGCTATCCTGGGCTCCACAGTGAGTTAAAGCCAGAACTACATTGTGAGATCCTGTCAAAAACTGACTTAGATGGTTTTCTGTTTGTGTTTCTAGTGGCCTGTTCACTTACTTGGTGTAGTGACTTGTTCAGATCAGCTTTGTGGTGTGTGTGTGTGTGTGTGTGTGTGTGTGTGTGTGTACCTATAATCTGAGCATCGTAGGAGAATAAAGTAGGAGGATCACAAGTTCAGGCCTAACCAGGAGGCCCTTAGTGTCTTAAAGCCTGTCTCAAAAAAATCCTTGGGTGTAAGTCAGTGCCAAGGCCCTGAGTTCAATCTCCACTACAAGAAAGAAAAAAAAAAATGTCAGAAACTCACAAGACCAAGCATTAGGTTGGCTGCAAACTCACTATCCTGGTTTCAGACAAGAAGCTTTTGGTGTTCCTAAGCCCATGCCAAGCTAGTATTGCAGGAAAATCAGTCTTCATTATACAATATTTAGTCCCTTAAAGTGCCACCTAAATAGCAAACCTTTAATGAATGACTAATCCACTTAACGTTTAGTCCTTTCTCTTAATTATATAGTTACCCACTAGGTTTTTCTAGTTTGGTTTGGTTTTGATTTTAGTGTATTTGTTTGTCTGGTTTTTGTTTTGTTTTTCAGTAATAGGGATTAAACTCAAGACCTTGCACTTGCCTGGCAGGCGCACCACAACTGAGTTACATCCCCAACCCATTGCTTACTGTTTATACCTTTCTTCCTCAAAAGGACTGCCTGAAACACTTTTGAAACTATAGGTTGAGTCCATGGAATAAGCTACAATTGATTATTGCTTTCACAGAAAACAATGCCATCTACTAATTTATGGCATTTATGAAGGGTTAGATCCTTAGGTCGGGAAGGGCTGCTTCCTCGGCCTCTGTTCGTGTGCACTCCTAGTTTCCTAGTGTGCACCACTTAGGCACTTTGTCTTTTCCATTTTGAGAGGAAAATGAAGAATAGTTAAACTGGACATAGTGGTACATAACTGAAACCCCAGCCACTGGGAAGGCTAAGGCAAAAGGATCACAAATTCAAAGCCAGACTGAATATCTTAGCAAAAGCTTGTCTCAGAATAAAATACAAACAGCTAGAGTGGTAACTCAGCACTAGCATGTTTGCCTAATGTGTGCAAGGCCTTGGTTTCAGTCCCTGGCACCAAAAATAAAACTTATTAAACTGAATGAAAATCATATATTCTGGTAGTGTTATTTTATTGTTGTTTTATGTTCTCAAGTCTCTATTTGCTCAGTGAAGAAATACAAAGGATATAACAATTCCAGAGCACCCCTCATCGCAAAAAATGGTAGTATTTAAAGGATTATCTTATTTTAGTGATACTGAGAATTGAAGCTTGGACCTTGTGTTCATGCTGTACTACAGAGCTATACTCTAGCCCTAGAAAGGTTACTTTTAAATTTTCAATATGGCTGTTTTAATTAAAAGAAATTTCTGGGCAGGAATTTAGCTTAATGGTTTCCTTGCCTGCAAGTGCAGGGACCCAGGTTCAATCCCCGGTAACCACATACAACAATACTGGGTGCAGAGACTCATGCTCACCAGCAATCAGAACCACATTCCACAATGCTAGGCGTGGTGGCTCACGCCTGTAATCCCAGCACTTGGGAGGCAGAGGCAGGAGGATTGCTGTGAGCTCAAGGCTGAGCTCAGGGCCAGCCTGAACTATACAGTGAAACCCTGTCTCAAAAAAAAAAAAAAAAAAGTAGAAGTTTGTTTTGCCTCATCAACTTTCAGTAACAAAAGAGATACCAGATAGATTCCAGTAATAAATGCTGAACATGGAAATTGTTTTAATGTTACATATTTAAAATTATTTCTAACAGAGTGTTTTACATCAAAATTACATGATGTACAGTATCACAGTTTTTAGTTTCTTCAACAGCCTGTATACTGTCTGTACACACATCCCCAAGATTTACCTAGAGTTTGGTGTTGTATGTATACTAATAATAGTCTTGCCAGAAATAAGTAGAAAGATTGTTTTCTGGATTTTTTTGCAAGTTTTCTTCCATTTATTTCTAAAATTTGCAAATTATTTGCCTTCATAAATTACTCTGTAGAATTTTTTTCTCCTTTTGACAGAAATTTAAAATTTTGTGTTAAAGCAGTTAGCTATAATTACTACGGTCTTCATATTTATTCTTAGTTTTGACTTAGTTAAATAATCTATAAAAAATTTATAGTGTTGTCTTTCAAAGAAATGAAAGTATAGCAATAACAGATTCTAGGTGAATTCACTGTTAAGTCATCTACAATGAATCAGTATTTTCACAGTTGATAGGTCTTTAGCAATACTTATATTTTAGCTTCCCAATGCATCCATAATTGTCATCAGCTATGTTTATTTCCCAGATTTAATTTTGTCCCTTCAGTTTGTAAAACCACTTTCCCCCAATATATGTTGTTTGGGATAGTTCCCCTATATTGTTAACAGTTTGTATAACTTGTTACTTCAGCGTAGGCTCTGCTTGTAATTTAAAATGATTCAGGGACTGAGGATGTAGTTCAGCAGCACCATACCTGCCTGGTCAGCACAAGGTCCTGAGTTTGATCCCTGGTACCAGAAAAAATAAAAATAAAACAAAATGATTTATAAGTTGCATGTCCTTTTGTCATCAATCAATATTATTGCATTTTATTAGGATAAAGTCCATCAAGGTAACTGATTTCATACTATCTGTAGTAAGAAAATCAATAGACTTCAGATACCCTCGTTGAAGCCAAGTAATTTACAACTTTCATTAACTATTTACATATTATATCATGAAGTTTTTCTTGCATGCAAAGTCCAGTGTTTTCTCATCTGGCTACTACTTGAAATATTCACATTTCTTCTCTGAAATAATATATCTCTGTAAACTAACAGCTGATAGGAGCTGTCACCGCGACTGTCAGCAAGTTGCAAGCTCCTAGCAGATGCTGAATGACTAGCATTTGAGCTGGTTTTGAAAGCTGTATCATACTTACTTTTTCTGTGTTTCACTTTTATCATTTTCTCTTTCCTTTGGCTCCTTTGCAGTTTCATCAGGCTGGGGAGAAATGCCTAATGTCCACTCAAAGACTGAAAATGCATGGGGAGAGCCATCCTCCCCATCCACCCTGGTCGATAATGGCACTGCAGCGTGGGGAAAGCCGCCCAGCAGTGGCAGTGGGTGGGGAGATCACCCTGCTGAGCCAGCAGTGACCTTTGGAAGAGCCAGTGTGCCCACTGCCACTCCAGCCCTGTGCAAACCAGGTGAGCTGAGTATCCTGCATGCCCTGATTCGCTCATTTAGAAGGGTTCAGAAAGAGTATTTCAAGAGGCCCTTTCCATTGAATTTTAGAACACATTTTTATTTTAAACCATGTCAGTTTTATTTTATTTTATTTTAATTGCTACTAGGGATTGTTGTTTTTTGGTTTTTTGTTTTAGGGTTTTTTGTTTGTTTGTTTGTTTTTGAGACAAAGTCTCACTTTGTAATTCAGGCTGGCCCTGAGCTCCCTATGTAGCCCAGACAAGCCTCGAACTCACAGCAATCCTCTTGCCTCTGCCTCCCAAGTACTGGGATTACAGGCATGAGTCATCATGCCCGGCATTGTGGTATGTGGTTACCAGGGATCGAACCCTGGACCTTGTGCTTGCCAGGCAGACACCAGAACCACTGAGCTAAATCTCTAGCCCCAGGGATTGTTGTTTTGTTGTGTTTTGTTTTGTTGGGTTTTGGAGACAGGCCCTTGAGCTCACTATGTACTCCAGTCTGGCCTCCAGTTTGAGATGATCCTTTTCCCTCAGCCTCTAGAGTGCTGAGTATTGGAAATTGAATCCAGGGCCACAGGCATGCTAAATGTGTACTTTAGCACAGAACTACCCCAAGCTCTCTTTCAATTTTAAAAATTTAATTTTTAGGACATTTTTTTCTTACTCTGTGTA